>ML312543.1:0-19508 GCA_005239505.1 Nicotiana paniculata
TATATATATGTGTGTGTGTGTGTGTGTGTGTGTGTGTGTCAGGCAACGAATGATCATGGAGATGATGTTAACTTAAATTGATTTTAGAAATGAAATTTATAAAGCATATTCAGAAATATGACTTTCTCTCTTTTAATTTTTCTCTCTCATTATGTATATATTAGTGTGTGTGTGTGTGTGTGTGTATTTATATATATATATATATATACATATATAAAATATACTACATGAAGGTAGTATGTTAGCACTCTACCCATTTTCGAATTCCCATAAATGTCCCTGCCACCTCAATAAGTTCTTAGGCTTTTTTGTCTTTTCACCCAAATTCTCCTAATTTATTTAATGCCCTAAAAATTATATTTTCAAGACCCTCCCGCTAATGGCGCTATTCACTGACATAACTGGCGGAAGAAAAAGGGACGCGTGCTCTTCTGTGAAATTTCAAGGTTATATTTTAAGTTTTCTCTTCTTCCTACATACTAGTGCATAATGGAGGTAAGCATATAATATTTTAATATTTTTTTATTTGTTGATCAAATTTTCTGTAAAAGTACTTTTACTTTTGAAACAGAGGTGTCCAACGATTAAAAAAAATTTAGTTTTATATTTCCTTTTGTGCCTTTCGATTTGCTTCTTGCCTTTTGATTTATTACAAAAATTTACAGTTTCAGTGAACTGATTCTATAGTTGGATTACTCAATATTTTGAAAAAATTATTTCTTTTGATGGAATTAAAAAATACAGGCTTTTAACAATACCAATGATTCAACAATAGGAGTTTCAAGAAGCCATTGTCCATGTGGTGATATTGGTTGCTTTATTAATGGAGATACATTTGTAGGAACCACTACAACTTCAAATGAAGAACTTAGAAAAGAGAATATTATTGATATTACCGATGGTGATTTGCAAATTGGAAAATTGTTTGACAGTGATGATGAAGCTTACAATTACTATGTGAATTTTGCTAAAAGTTTTGGTTTTTCAGGTAGACGTGATCGCCATTTAGGAAGTGCAGAGCATCCTATGGGAATTTATAAAAAGGATTATGTTTGTCATTGAGCTGGTAGTTGATAACTTGGCTTTTTGCCTCGTTTTCCGTGCCCTTATACATGAATTTTGGATACAATTTTACACAAAATAGCCCCGAAAGCTTATACGTTGTGCTTGTTGCAGGATTGAACCAGAAATGAAGGCATTCAGTCTAAAATATGCTCAAAATAGGAGTGAATCCGGCACAAGGNTACAATTTTACACAAAATAGCCCCGAAAGCTTATACGTTGTGCTTGTTGCAGGATTGAACCAGAAATGAAGGCATTCAGTCTAAAATATGCTCAAAATAGGAGTGAATCCGGCACAAGCCACCGCGTTTGTGGTTTCGCGGACCGCGGTGTATTTACAGTAGCTCAGAAAGTTGACTGTCATCCACCGGGGTCGCGGTTCGCGGACCGCGGTGGAGTTCCAGTGTGACCCAAGAATTGCAAGTTCTCACCGCGGCCGCTGTCGAAGTTTCGCGGACCGCAGTGGCGTTCTAGTGAGGTCCTAATATTTCGCGGACCACGGTCGTGTTTTCGCGGTTCGCGGTGGTCCTGCAGGGGTATTTTTGTCCGAAAATTTAGCAGACTATAAATAGACTATTTTGTAATTTATTTTGAGAGCTGGAACATATCAGCTGTTTTTCAGAGTAGAGAGCTCGTGAATATTTTAGGGTTTTTATTTCTTTAGCTTTATTCTTGCATTTTTAACATTGAAAACTTCAATTTCATTGTTAGGAATCAATTAAATGGGTTATTCTTCTTCTCTATCATTGTTCTCATCTTTGATTATGAGTAGCTAGACCCATTAGCTAGGGTTGTGGCTCAACCCTAGTGTGGATATATAATGGGGTTTTGAAATTAAGGTTGGGAAATTAATGGTGTTGGCTATTTAGGCTATTTCAAGGTTTTTATTGCTATAATTAGTGGTTGCAAACACTAATTAACATTTTCATGACTTGGGTCTTTCTTGAGAAAGAAGACTTGAATCTAGAAATTAGCCTAACAGGAAATTAGGGCATTATCAAGAGATTGGTAGTCCCAATCAAATGGGTCAAACCCAGAAATGGTAAAACCTTACTTGAGCCCTAGTTAACGGGTTAAACCTCGAGAGAGTAACACCATACCTAAGCCTATATTGCTTGATTATTGGGCACCCAATTTGACTCGAGAAAGGCAATTAGGGTATAATCACTCAAACTACCGAGAGGTATAGAGTGAACACCTTCGTGCTTTGGTTATAGCGATATCCCTAGCAAATTCCCCGACCTTAGAATTGAATCCTTTTGTGTATCCACCTAGGCCACAGTCACGACCCTAGTGACTTTATCAATATTAGAAAACAACAAAAAAACAAAACAAAGTTAGTCATTAATTAGCTTACAAACAATAGAATACATTTAGTATAGTTCAATACCAATCAATGTTTAGAAGTGCAATTAGAAACACTCGACCCTTCTAGATCACTGATACACTCACTCCCATCTATAGGCTCCCTGTGGATTCGATCTCGACCATTCGGGTAAAAGCTACACGACCTTTGCCTTCATACTTATATAGTAGTGTGGGTGAGGCGTCGTCACTTTTTTGGCGCCGTTGCCGGAGAGCTTTAACAGTGTGACTATATTTGTGACTAGAAGCGTAGTGTGTCTTTCTTTCCTTCTATTTTTAACTTCCTTGTTTTGTGTACTTAGGTACAATGGCCGAAACTCTAGGAAATGTGATTCCGGGGGAGGAGGTTTATGACAATCAAATTGCTCCACAAAGAAGAGGTCGACATGCCAATATTCAGGATGATGTTCCAGACCCTCCCCCACCTCCAGCCTCTAGACATGCTCCTTGGGTACTTCCAAACGAGGGGTATGCTAGTGCAATAGTCCCGCCAAGTGTTCGAGCGGGGAACTTCCAAATCACAAATGTTATGCTCACTCTCCTAGAGCAAAGAGGATACTTCACCGGAGCCGCCCATCAGAATGCCTATAAGCATCTCAAAGGCTTTGTTGATACATGTTGGGGGAGTAAGCAAACTAATGTGTCTGAGGACGCATTAAGGTTACGGTTGTTCCCATTATCACTTAGGGGAAGAGCATTGGATTGACTTGAGCGTCTCCCAAACCATTCTATATCCACTTGGGACGAGCTTGCAGATAAATTTATTGTAAAGTTTTTCTCCCCAAGCCACATGGCAACCCTTCGAGATGAGATTTTGGCATTCAAACAAGAGCCAAACGAGCCCCTACATGAAATATGGGAACGCTATAGAACCATGATCAAGGAATGTCCTAACAATGACATGACCAAGACTATGATACAACAAACATTCTACTGGGGAATCAAAACGGTAAATCAATGTGTGGTCAACCAATTGGCCGGTGGTAATTTTATGAAGTTGACATACCCGGAGGCATGTGAGATTCTTGATGAAATGGCCGACGCATCTTCGGCTTGGCAAAGTAGAGCAAATGTTCCTCAAGGGGAAACCGGTGTGAATAGTCTCCACAAGGAACTCCAAGAACACGGGCAAGAAATTGCCGAGCTTACAACAACCATGAACCAAATTGCTAAAGCCCAACTCCAACATTTGCAAGGGCCTAAGCAAGTAAATGCTATGGAAGGAGTTCATATGCATGGAAACCAAAGGAGACCTCGGGGAAATGTTAGGCAAAACCATGGTGATCAAGGTGATCAAGGGCCAAGTGGTCATGAACAAGATGAAAGTTACAATGACCAAGATGAGGATGTTATGTATGCAAAAAACTACCAAGGGCAAGGTAATACACAAAACTGGGGGAACCAAAGGCCACGAAACTGGAACAATAACAATGATCGTCAATGGAACAACAATAATGACCGACAATGGGGGAACAACAATGAAGGGAATTGGAATGGAAGAAATAACAACAACAATTGGGGAGGTGAAGGTAATCGGGGGTCGGGTTTTCAAAGGCCCCCGATGTACCAACAACCAAGCAACACTCCTCCATATCAATCTCATGGGCAGAGTTCTTCAAGCTCGAAAATGGGTCGGATAGAAAACATGTTCAAACATATGATGGAGAGGAATGTAGAATCCGATGCCCAGATATCCTCTCACACTACTTCCATCTGAAACCTTGAAGTACAAATGGGCCAGATTTCACAAGCCTTAAACACACGCCCGAAGGGTGCACTACCAAGTGATACAGTGGTGAACCCCAAGGATGGGAACAACAACAACACCGATCATGCTATGGCGATAACCACTCGGAGTGAAAAAGGTGTGGAGGCAAGTACTTCGAGGCAAAAGAAGTTTGTTAATGATGTTGAAGTTGTTCCCCAAGATGAGCTACCAGTTGATGTGGAGAAAGCATTGGATGAGCCAAGTGAAGGTGAGGTAAGAATTGACATTCATGACAATGGGGAGGATTTGGATTAAATGTGAACCCGTCTAGGGAACACAAAATTGACATGCCGGAGCCGGTGGCCCCAAAGGCACCATTTCCTAGGCCACCTCCCCCTATCCTCAGAGATTGGCAAAACAGAAGCAAGAGATCCAGTTTAAAAAGTTCTTTGATATGATGAAGAGTCTTACCATAAATGTCCCTTTAGTTGATACATTTGAGAAAATGCTAGGCTACGCTAAGTTCATGAAGGACTTGGTGACAAAAAACGAACCATGGAATGTGAGACCATTAAGATGACTCACCAAGTGAGTGCTATTGTTCACTCCATGGCACCAAAACTTGAAGATCTGGGTGCCTTCACTATTCCTTGCACAATTGGGAGTGCAGACTTTGCAAAAGCCCTATGTGATCTTGGGGCAAACATAAATTTGATGCCATATTTTGTGTTAAAGACCTTGGGGATCGGACAACCTAGGGCGACCTCTATACGTTTGCAAATGGTGGACCGATTAATGAAGAGGCCCCTAAGTATTATTGATGATGTCTTAGTGAGAGTGGACAAGTTCATATTGCCAGCAGATTTTGTTATCCTCGACTGTGAGGTTGATTTTGAGGTCCCTATTATCTTGGGAAGGCCTTTCCTTGCCACCAGGAAGGCCTTGGTCGATGTTGAAGCTGGGGAACTTACATTCAGAGTTGGTGATGAGAAAGTGGTCTTCCACGTGTGCAAATCTATGAAACATCCCAACAACACTGAAGTGTGCTCTTTTATGGATCTTGTGTCTGAGGTTATTATTGATGATGCCAATGTTATGATCCATGTTGATGATCCTGTGGAGTTGGCCTTGTTGAATCACGAGGACTCAGTGGTGGATGGTGTGCTTGAGAGCACCCATGCCCTTCAAGGCATGGGGTCTTATTCCTATGCTCCCAGAAAATTGTCATTGGACTTGGAGAACAGGAAGACCCCACCAACAAAGCCATCCATTGAAGAACCTCCGAATCTGGAGTTGAAGCCACTTCCTTCCCACCTCAGGTATGAATACCTTGGTCCCTCTTGTACTTTACCAGTTATTCTTTCCTCTTGCCTAACCCAATTGCAGGTTGACTCAACTTTAAAAGTGCTAAGGAGGAGGAAGAAAGCAATTGGTTGGACCTTGGCTGATATTCGGGGTATTAGCCCCGCCTTTTGCATGCACAAGATTATATTGGAGGATGGATCCAAGCCCTCTGTTGAAAGTCAAAGAAGACTCAATGAAGTTATGCAAGATGTGGTGAAAAAGGAGATCATAAAATGGCTTGATGCGTGTGTGGTCTATCTAATTTCGGATAATGCTTGGACTTCTCCGGTCCAATGCGTTCCGAAAAAAGGTGGAATGACAGTAAAAAAAATGATAAGAATGAGCTCATTCTTACAATAACGTTTACCGGATGGCGGGTGTGCATGGACTACCGCAAGCTCAACATGGTGACCTGCAAGGACCATTTTCCTTTACCATTCCTTGATAAAATGTTGGATAGGCTTGCCGGTCGAGCCTATTATTGCTTTCTTGACGGCTATTTTGGATATAATCAAATTTTGATAGCCCCGGAGGATCAAGAGAAGACCACCTTCACTTGCCCATGGCACTTTTGCCTTTGCTTGAATGCCATTCGGACTTTGTAATGCCCCAGCTACTTTCCAAAGATGTATGATGGCAATCTTCACCGACATGGTGGAGGACTTTCTAGAAGTATTTATGGACGACTTTAGTGTCGTTGGGGATTCTTTAGATAAATGCTTGAGTCATCTTGATAAAGTCCTTGCTCGATGTGAAGAAACAAATTTGGTCTTGAATTGGGAAAATGCCACTTTATGGTGGAGGAAGGAATTGTTTTGGGCCATAAGATTTCAAAGAATGACATTGAGGTTGATAAGGCAAAGATCGAGGTTATTTCAAAATTTCCGCCACCTATTTCAGTGAGAGGAGTCCGGAGATTTCTTGTCCATGCCGGTTTTTACCGGCGGTTTATCAAAGATTTCTCTAAGGTGGTGAATCCATTATGCAAGTTGTTAGAGAAGGATGCCAAATTCAATTTTGATGAGCAGTGTATGCAAGCTTTTGAACTCTTAAAACACAATCTCACTACCACTCCCATCATCACAATACCACATTGGAGTGCCCCGTTTGAGCTTATGTGTGATGCAAGTGATATTTTTGTGGGTGCTGTGCTTGGGAAAAGGGTGAACAAAGTGTTTCATCCAATCTACTATGCCAACAAGACGATGAAGTCTGCTCAAATGAACTACACAGTCACGGAGAAGGAGCTTCTAGCTATAGTCTTTGCCATGGAAATATTTTGAGCTTATTGATGGGTGCCAAAGTCATAGTTCACACTGACCATGCAGCACTCCGGTACCTCATGACCAAAAAGGATTCCGAGGCAAGACTTATGAGATGGGTTTTTTTGTTACAAGAGTTTGATCTAGAGATAATGGATCGAAGAGGTAGTGAAAATCAAGCTGCCGATCATTTGTCCCGGTTGGAGGAGCAAGGACGTCCTTGTGACGGACTTGAGATCAATGATAGTTTCCCTGATGAACAACTCCTTTAAATGTCCATGAGATAAATGCCATGGTTTGCGAATATTGCTAATTTCCTAGTCACCGGAGTTGTCCCTTGTGACCTCTCTTCTAACCAAAGGAAGAAGATTCGAAGGGATAGCTTGGATTTATATTGGGATGAGCTTTATTTATTCAAGATTTGCACCGATGGGTAATTCGGCGATGTGTACCGGAGGAAGAGCAACTAGCCATCCTTGAGTCTTGCCACTCCTCGGCATATGGTGGTCATCGCGGAGGGGTGAGAACTGCTTCTAAAGTGCTTAGTCGTGGGGTTATTTTGGCCCACTTTATATAATGATGCTAGTACCCTAGTGAAAAGGTGTGATGAATGCCAAAGAGCCGGGGGAATTTCCAAAAAGGATGAGATGCCCTTAAACTCAATTCTCGAGGTAGATATCTTTGATGTTTGGGGCATTGATTTCATGGGGCCATTCGTGAGTTCATGTGGGAACACGTACATCTTGGTCGCGATTGATTATGTGTTAAAATGGGTGGAGGCCACAGCCTTACCAAACAATGAGGCGCGGAGTGTGATAGCCTTTCTCAAGAAGAATATCTTTAATATGTTTGGCACTCCACGAGCCATCATCAGTGGGGGGGGGGTCATATTTTTTCAACAAATCCTTTGACTCCTTGCTTTCTAAGTATGGGGTCAACCATAAAGTCACTACCCCGTACCACCCTCAAGCTAGTGGCCAAGTTGAAGTGTCTAACAAAGAGATAAAGAGCATATTATCCAAAACGGTCAATACCAATAGGACCGACTGGGCTAAGAAATTAGATGATGCTCTTTGGGCTTACCGGATCACCTACAAGACCACAATTGGGATGTCCCCATATCGCTTGGTCTTTGGGAAAGCATGCCACCTTCCGGTGGAATTGGAGCACAAGGCTATGTGGGCCTTGAAAAAGTTGAACTTGGAATGGGATGTAGCTGCAAATCTTAGAGTGGATCAATTTAATGAGTTGGATGAGTTTAGATTCCATGCGTACTCTAGTTCGTCCTTGTATAAGGACAAAATGAAGTATCTACACGACAAATATGCTCGAGGAAAAGAGTCCAACGTTGGTGACTTGGTCTTATTGTTAAATTCTCGGTTGAGGTTATTTCCCGGGAAGCTAAAGTCAAAGTGGAGTGGGCCTTTTGAAGTGGTATTTGTTACTCCATTTGGGGCTCTTGACCTCAAAAACAAAAGTTGTCAGGTATTCAGAGTGAATGGTCACCGAGTAAAACACTATCTTGGCAAAGTTGATGACAGTCACATGGTGGCACTTCTTCATCTCCAATGATCCCGGTAAAATGTGTCGTGCCGCGATGTTAAATCAGGCGCTTCTTGGGAGGCAACCCATGTGTCTTTACTTTCATTTTCTTTTTTTTTTCTTGGTAAATTAGGTTTCACTTTTACACTAACTTGTTTTTGGATGTGTAGGATGATTTTGACACAGGAATTTGGCTGAGTATAGAAACAAAAGCTCACTGGAAATTGACTTCGCGGCCGCGGTCGACTTTTCGCGGTCCGCGCAATCAATATGATGCAAACACAGTGCTCTGGAAATGGACTTTGCGGCCGCGGTCGACTTTTTGCGGTCCGCGAAGCCCTTCTGCCTCGTAAGCCTTATGCCATTGAATGACCGCGGATCGCGGTCGATTTTTCGTGGTCCGTGCTAGGTAAGTGGGGTGGTCCCCAGCTCTTCCTATAAATAGAACTTTAGGGTTCATTTCACACTTTTCCCACTGTAGCTAGACTAAGCCACTTTCAACCGTGTCTTACTTTTGCATCCTTTGAAACTCATTGCTTGCATCCATACTTTCATCCAAACATCTAGTAAGTGTATTTATGCTTCATTAAATTCTTAATTTCTTTATTTTCTTTAGTTTTCAATTTCTTTTTCATTATTATTTTCTCTTTCTAGGCTTGTAAATGTTAGGGTTAGCCCAAATAGGTTCATAATAGTCCCTTGGAATGCAATTGCACTGATTACTTATGTAGGATTTAACTCAATGAACACTTTAGCGTAGAAATTGCATGTTCTGGGAACCCTAGCTAAATAGCCATTTTTGCGGTCCGCGGTCCATTTTTTGCGGACCGCGGTGGTTCATTTTGCATAAGTCAATCTGATGTTTCGTGGACTGCGGTTAATATTTCGCGGTCCGCGGTCCCTGCTGTCAAGAAATCATACCACATTGGATCTAACTTCGCTGCCGCGGTCGACTTTTCGCGGTTCGCGAAGTCATTTCCAGTGTGTATTGCTCAAGCATGATTAGACTTTCGCGACCGCGGTCGACTTTTTGCGGTCCCCGAAGTCACTCCAGTATGTCTTGCCTCATTCCAGTATGCTTAGACTTCAGTGTCTGCACATCAATGTTCAGGAAACTAACCATGTTCACTTATGTGTACTTTGCAGACAATGGTACTATCTCGTGGAGGAGGTCGTAGAAACACGGGTAAAGGAGAAACTCAAAGGGGGAGAGGCCCGGGGCACCAAGGCAACCTTCAAAAGTTACATTGCCTCCACAATCATCACGACGGCCCAGTCGGGTTACAGACTCTCCTCCTTCACTATCAGGAAGTGAATATGCTCCATCAGAGGAGGCCTCATCACAGTCATCCCCAGTGGACCCGGTCTCATCTCTCCCGGCCCAAGCACAAGCAGTGTCTCCAGCCAAATCTGCCTCCAGTGCACACTCATACTCAACTTCCCCTACAATTTCCTTATCTGGGGAGCATTCAAGTGACAGCAAAGGGGAGGCGCCGGTGGTTGAAGGGGTAGAGCGCACTCAAAATCCGGATGTGTGGAAGGATCATTTTGTCAGTGAAAAGGCCTTCCACAGATTCAGGGAGTTGTGGAATGCACGATCTCTTATCCCGGAGCGCACCTTCTCAATGAAAGATTTATCCAAATACAACCCCAATGTGAGGCAGCAATTTCGAGACAGGAAATGATGGTCTTATTTCACTGAGCATCTTTCGGAGGCCAATGAGCATATAGTGAAGGAGTTCTACACCAATTTGTTTTTTCTAGAAAAGGACTCAAAGGCATCCAAAATTCACAATCTCACGGTGCCTTTTGACGGACCTTCAGTAAATGACTATTTGGAGATGGATGAGGTGGATGATTCATTATATCGGGAAAAACTTGCCGAAAAGGATGCTGCGAGAAATTGGTTGGCTTTGCACTTGGCCAAGCCCGGGGACACCCTGGAGTGGTTAACGGCTGGAAAGACTATCACCAGGAGGACCCTGAGCTTCGAAGCTAAAGGATGGGAGACTTTTGTATGTAGCAGGCTAGACCCGACTCATCATGACCCGACCCTCCCTCTCAGTAGGGTTGTATTAATAGCATCTATCATGGATGGATACCCCATCAATGTGGGGAGGGTGACGTTCGAGGTCATTAGCCGAGTGTTTAGCACAGGTGATACTTCTTACCCTTATCCTCATTACCTGACCATGTATTGTGAAGAACAGGAAGTGACTATGAAGCGCTTTGACACCAAAGTCAAGCCTTAGCACCTTTCTCCTGGTATGACTTGAAAGATGAGGATAACCCCAAAAATAAGTCAAAGGGAAATTCGATTGCCTCCACTAGCCAGTCTGAAGAGCCAGTGGTGGTGGCGGAACCCTCACTGCCCCAGCCTGTCATTCCAGAGGAGGCTCCAGGCCCATCTTCCTCCACAGCTACAGACATCCCCTCCACCAGAGCCTACCCCATGACTGCTCAACGGCTGAACATGACTCTCACTAGCCTCACCATCTGGATGCAGTCAACTACTACAAAGTTGACTGCAATTTCTACAGCCGTGGCAGCCCCATTTACTCCTCTCCCACCACAGATCCCGCAGTCCATTGAGGACACTCTGAAAGAAATTTTGGAGAATCAGAAGAAAATCTTGGACGCGGTGGGTGCACATGAGAGTGCATTGGCAAAGCTAGCAAAAGAAACAAAGAAACTGAGGAAGACCAGGGCGTCAACGGAGGAGGTGGCGAAGCTAAGAAAGGAGGTCGACAATCTATCAGGCGATCAAATTCCTTTGGAGATGCTACTAGCATACCCCACAGAGCTCTAGCCAGAGCAGCAACCATTGCCTCAGTTAGTGCAGGTGGAGGAGCCGATGAGGTCACTGAAGAAGAGGAAGGTCATGCCCCGTGCCCAGAACATCAGGCTTGTACTGGCAGACCCCCCCACAGAGCACACTCAGGCTCAGAGCCAGGAGGCCTAGCCCACCGGAGCTCCATCACAGGCTATACCAGATCCAGCTCCTACAGGTTCCCCATCTCAGGCAGTTCCTCCCTCATCTCAGGCAGTTCCTACCCCATCTCAGATAGAGCATCAGGGACCACAGCAGGCCGAGGGCCAATAGGGAGTTTTCTTTACTCTCTCTCTCTCTCCCATATTTTGCGCACTATTTTTGCTTTATAGCATTAAGGACAATGCTTTAATTTAGTTGGGGGAGTGGCCCTACATGCTTTTTATTTTGGCTACATCGGATTGTATAATGAAAATAACTTTTTATTTCTTTTTCTTTACGTTATTTTCCTTTTTGGTATGTATAAGATAACTATCCATTTTAAATATTCATCCCTTATATATATTCATCTAATTCCCCTATTGTACATATTCATTCCATCCCACGCACTTTACTTTATTTTACGCATTTCTTTTCTATTTTATAGCTTCTTACTTTTCTTTCATAGCTTCTTGTTTGGTTTTCTCGTGAGCAATAAGCCTTTGGTTTTCTTAACGCCACGGTTCTTTCCAAATGTGGAACTTGTGTGAACCGGGTGGCTCTTCCCAAGGATGGACGGTGTGACAACCTTCTTAAGGGTTTGAGTCTGTTTTTTTTCCTTTTTTTGTTGTTTTGGTTTTCAATAACGGTGCCTCAAGAAAAGATGCACTTGGGCCTAACACAGTTGCCTTTGATCCCATGTTCAAAGACAAACCGTTGTGTTAAGGATGGTGATAGTGATGATCTTGAGACTCTTGTGTTGGACGATAATCATCGAGTGGTTCTTCGGGACCATTTTTTGTTACTCAAAGCACGACTAAGATCATTGTGGGCCCTTGACTCGATTTCTGTGACAATCCTTTAGCCGTGAGTGGTGAGAAATTCGTAATTGCAAGTCCAAGTTCAGTGCCACTAGTCTAGAACTTGCCCTGAGTGTTGTCTAGGCGAAATTCTAGGTGTAATTTGACTTGAGAAGTGACTATAGGATTTCCTTGGCTTGAACAAAGAATTGAACACTTCCATGACCTTCCAAAATAAATATTCCCTAGTCAACTCTTTTGAGCCTTAAGATTTTCTTTCAACCCAAGTTACAAGCCTTTAACCATTCTTTTGCCCTCTCTTGGCACTCGATCTTTCCTTGGCGCTAGGCAAAAATCATAAGTTTGGAGGAGAAACGAGGGATGTGATGAAGTGAAAAATAAGGCACAAAATAAAGAGAAGAGAAAGGGAAATGAAAAAGAATGAAAAGAAAAGAATGAACAAAAATAAGAAATAAAGGGAATTGGTGAAAAAGTGACGTCAAAGGTTTGGAAAGCATAAGAAGAAAATAAAGGAAATTGATGAAAAAGTGTATCTCCAACCCTACAAAAGATAAAATAAAGACTCAAAGAGTCAAGAAAATGTGAGAGCAACAAAAAAATGAAGTGCTTAAGGAAAGATAAAAATCACTCTAACCAAATACGCCATACCCTTGACCAAAAGCCTTCATCATGATTCCACAAAGCCCTATATGATCTCAGGTCGAGTGAAGCCTATATTAGTGGTAATGTACACAAAGGGCAAGACTATGGTACTTTGAGCCGAACTTGGGACTCTTTCCTTGATGAGAGATGAGTGATTCACCATATTCCTCGTTCTGAGTGTCATTATTCTGAAAGGTCAGATGCTTGGGGAAAGTTATGGAATAAGAGTTTGGGATCCACACTGACCGAGGTAATAGTTAGAAGTTCACAGATAAGTTGGACCAACCCTTGAAGCTCTTGTATCACACTTGAAACTATGGTTTTGAAAAGTTCAATCATTGTCACTGATTCATTCGCATTAGGGGCTATGGTTAGTTCCAATTGATGCTAGTTGAGGTCACCAATAGTACAACCAAATTTTTGTGAAATCTCTCATAGGGGTGGGTCTTATTTTGTTTTTCTTGAAGACAAGCAAGAGCTTAAGTTTGGGGGAGTTGATAACTTGGCTTTTTGCCTCGTTTTCCATGCCCTTATACATGAATGTTGGATACAATTTTACACAAAATAGCCTCGAAAGCTTATACGTTGTGCTTGTTGCAGGATTGAACCAGAAATGAAGGCATTCAGTCTAAAATATGCTCAAAATAGGAGTGAATCCGGCACAAGGATCAAACCCAACAAGGCTACTCAAGCCAACAAGGCCACCGCGGTCGCGGTCGGGGTCGTGGTTTCGCGGACCGCGGTGCATTTCCAGTGAGTTCAGAAATTATGCCATCAGCCACCGCAGCCGCGGTCGTGGTTTCACGGACCGCGGTGCATTTCTAGTAGCTCAGAAAGTTGACTGTCATCCACCGCGGCCGCGGTCGAAGTTTCGCGGATCGCAGTGGAGTTCCAGTGTGACCCAAGAATTGCAAGTTCTCACGGCGGCCGCAGTCGAAGTTTCACGGACCGCGGTGGCGTTCCAGTGAGGTCCTAATGTTTTCGCGGATCGCGATCGTGTTTTGGCGGTCCGCGGTGGTCCTGCATGGGTATTTTTGTCCGAAAATTTGGCAGACTATAAATAGACTATTTTGTAATTTATTTCGAGAGCTGGAACATATCAGCTATTTTTCAGAGTAGAGAGCTCGTGGATTAGGATTTTTATTTTTTAGCTTTATTCTTGCATTTTTAACATTGAAACTTCAATTTCATTGTTAGGAATCAATTAAATGGGTTATTATTCTTCTCTATCATTGTTCTCATCTTTGATTATGAGTAGCTAGACCCATTAGCTAGGGTTGTGGCTCAACCCTAGTGTGGGTATATAATGGGGTTTTGAAATTAAGGTTGGAAAATTAATGGGTGTTGGCTATTTAGGTTATTTCAAGGTTTTTATTGCTATAATTAGTGGTTGCAAACACTAATTAACCTTTTCATGACTTGGGTCTTTCTTGAGAAAGAAGACTTGAGTCTAGAAATTAGCCTAATAGGAAATTAGGGCATTATCAAGAGATTGGTAGTCCCAATCAAAGGGGTTAAACCCAGAAATGGTAAAACCCTACTTGAGCCCTAGTTAACGGGTTAAACCTCGAGAGAGTAACACCCTACCTAAGCCTATATTGCTTGATTATTGGGCACCCAATTGGACTCGAGAGAGGCAATTAGGGTATAATCACTCAAACTACCGAGAGGTATAGAGTGAACACCTTCGTGCTTTGGTTATAACTATATCCCTAGCAAATTCCCCGACCTTAGAATTGAATCCCTTTGTGTATCCACCTAGGCCACAGTCACGACCCTAGTGCCTTTATCAATATTAGAAAACAACAAAAAAAACAAAACAAATTTAGTCATTAATTAGCTTACAAACAATAGAATACATTTAATATAGTTCAATACCAATCAATGTTTAGAAGTGCAATTAGAAACACTCGACCCTTCTAGATCACTGATACACTCACTCCCATCTATAGGCTCCCTGTGGATTCGATCCCGACCATTCGGGTAAAAGCTATACGACCTTTGCCTTCATACTTATATAGTAGTGTGGGTGAGGCGTCGTCAGTAGCCCTCGTCCTCAAAAGGTAGTTGAAAAAGAACGACAAAGAAATAAAAAATCTTCTAGATGTAACTGTAAAGCCAAGATGTCCATCGCCAAAGATATATTTGATGGTATCACTTGATGGACAGTGATGTATTTTGATAATGTTCACAATCCTGAACTTTTGAGTGATAAAGAGGTAAGATTTCTCCCTGCTTATCGAAATATTGACATTATTAATCAAACACGAATACACTTCTTAAAAAAGTTGGTTGTTCAATAAGTTTAATCCGAAGAGTGATTGAATTAGAAAGGGAGTAGATCCAGGCCAATTGCCTTTCACAGAAAAAGATATAAGGAACTTTGTTCAATCAGAAAGTTCTACTAATATTGAAAGTGATGCCATGGAGCTATTGAAAATATGCAAGAGCTTGAAAGAAAAAGATATTGATTTCCAATATGATTTCACTGTTGATGGATCTTAAAGACTCGAACATGTCATCTGGGAATTCGGAGACTCTATTCGTGCTTATGAAGTTTTTGGAGATGTAGTCGTCTTCGACACTACTTATCGATTGAATCGTTATGAAATGCCATTAGGAGTTTGGATTGGTGTGGACAATCATGGAAATTCTATTTTTTTGGTTGTGTTCTCTTGCGCAATGAGAAGGCATCTTCTTTTTCTTGGGCTTTAAAGGTAAAAATCATTATAATATCTAGCAACAAGATTTTTTTTTAAGCTTTATTGCTACTATATATTTATTTTGTAAAGTTTCGTGCGGCTTATGAATGGAAAGCACCCAAAGACCATATTAACGGATCAAGATCTTGGCTTAACAGAAGCTATTGCCAATGAATTGCCGCACACTAAACATGCCTTTTGTATATGGCATATTACATCCAAGTTCTCTACCTGGTTTTCTTTTGTCCTTGGTTCAAGATATTTGCAATTTAAATCTGAATTTCATATACTTTATGAACTTGGTAACATCGAAGAATTTGAGCACCAATGGGATGATTTGATCTTGGATCAGATAGGCATATAAAATTGCTATATTTAAATCGTGCATCTTGGGAATTTCCATATCTGAAGGGATACTTTTTTGCTGGAATGACAACGACTGGGCGCTCAGAATCTATTGATGCATATTTGAAAAGATTTTTATATGCCAAAACAAGTTTAAAAGAATTTGTTGAGCAGGTTGGTACTGCAGTTAGTATAAGAAACCATGTTAGTGAAGAGGCAACAATGCGTCAAAAGTATTATAATCCTCAAATTAAGACATTCATGCCGATGGAGAAACATGCATCAAAAGTTCTCACGCCCTTCGCCTTTAAGTTGTTACAAGATGAGATGATACTTTCAGTTGAGTATGGTCTATTTCCACATAGTGATGGATCATATCTTGTGCGTCACTACAACAAAATAGATGGTGGACGATTTGTCTATTGGAATTCGATAGAAGAGGTTGTTCAATGTTCTTGCCAAGAGTTTGAATTTTCAGGAATTTTGTGCCGGCATCCTATTCGAGTACTTAGTGCTCAAAACTATTACATGTTGCCTGATAAGTATTTGCCGGCTAGGTGGAGGCAAGAAAACTCATTAGTTCTAAGGTTTACTCATATGATGAAATCCAGTAACGATAACAACGAGTTCCAGAGTCTTCATTCTACATTCAGAGATTTGAGTCTTGAATCAATAAAGACAAAAGACCATCTTGAATATGCTAAGAAGGAATTGCAAAGAGTGCTGCAAATTGTTCAATATTTTCCTAAAAATGAGCATATGAGTGAAGAGCATGAACATATTGCTTTTAGTCAATCTATAGAGAGTAATTCTTTAGATGAAGATTGTCACATTGAAAATCCACAACAATCACAGACAAAGGGACGAAAAAAAGGAAAAGGGTTAGTTGGGGGCATTTAAGTTGCAAAGAAACTAAGATATTGCAAGGTTCCTAATTGTGGTGGAGCTGGCCACGACTCAAGAAATTGTCCACTGAAAAGAAAAATTTCAGAAATTCCAGCAACTTAATCTCCTAACAAGTAAGTATATGAGCTTCATTATATCTAATCTCTTGTAAAATAAAGATGCTCATAATGGATACAAAGTGAAATAAAAATTTCATTTTGTTTGCAGAATTCCAAAAGGATGGACAAAGAAGCTCTAAGGTGATCCAACAATGAAAGAGTCCTTTTGCTTACTAGAATCAACCATTGTACATCATATTTTGTTGGTCTCAAGTTGAATTGTGCATAGATAAAAAATTACAAGAAATTATTTTCTGTTTATGAACAAGAAATCAGTCGTTGCACATCATGTTTTTTTTAATAACTACATCTTTTATTCCATGTAAATTTTGTTTTAGATGAGTACAAGAGGAGGGGCTTTAATTACTATGTAACATTTTCTTTTTAACATCTATTATTTTTTCTATTTTTAACATTTTCAGATTACTGATCACTGTCCTCCATGGAAGATAGTAATGGAGATTATATTTTGAGGGATAGTGGGGGAATAATGTTGACAATAAATAATATCAATAATTGCATCGTAGTAAGAAAAACGATAATTAACGATAATGTTAACGAAATTATGAAAGCAAAAACATACGAAGAAAAGAGTAGAAGAAAGCAACATTAATGTGGCCCATTTCTTGTCAAATCAGTAGGTCCCCGTTTTGAAATATAATTTTTAGGGCATTAAGTGAATTAGGAGAATTTGAGTGAAAAGACAAAAAAGTCTAAGAACTTATTGAGGTGGCAAAGACATTTATGGGTATTCGAAAATGTTAGCAAGACCCTATATATATATATATATATATATATATATATATATATATATATATATATATATATATATATATATATATATATATATATATATATATATATATATATATATAGAGGTAGATATTTTATCTTCAGTTTCATTTATCAAAAAGAAAAAAAAAAGAAAAAGAAAATATATATATAATAATAATTATAATAATACTAAACGTAACACCCAATTATACCATGTTCCCCTCAAACCCCTCACTTCTCAACCACTTTCCCACCTTTCACACCTTTCTCTCACATTATACACACACTCACAAGTCCAGTCCTCACATCTCAACTCCCCACATCTCAACTATCCCCTCAATCTAATCCCATATACACACACAATATATATATAGAAAACAAGAGGATCAGAAAAGAAAAAAATAATTGACGGGCAGAACAGAAAAAGATAGAAGAAGAAAAAGATAAAAAACAAAAGAAGTGAGAAAAGAAAGATTAGAAACGAGAGGGGGTAACAAGAAAAGGATAAAAAGCAAAAGAAGTCAAAAAAAAGAAAGAAAGAAGAAGAGCAACGAACGAAGGCAACAAAATTGAGGGAACCAAATAAGAAAACAAAAAATAGCAGCAAAGAGAAAAGGAATATCATTCTTAGAGTACACGTTTACTAGAGAAATAGTTTTGGCCGAAGTTTTCTGCTCGAAGTTGAAATTCAGAATTATTCGAGGTTCTGAGTTTGCGGATCCGAAAGTTAACTATTTCAACATTTAAAATCAGCAGATTGTAACTCACAAAAGGTAATATTCAATCTCCTTGTTAGTTCAGTGATACTGTCATGATTTAAGCATGAATATTATGTGTTAATATTTTGTATTAATTTTCTTAAAAGTTTGTTGAATACAAATGTAAGTTGGTGTTTGTTTGGTATCTGATTTACCGTCATATATATATATATCTATAATTTAGTATATATAGTGTTTTTAAAATATATCTCTAGTCTTGGTTGATTTAAACCATCTTCAAAGTTCTGTTCATAAATCTGTCATGAATAAATCTAAACTTAAACACTTGGTTTAATTAATCCTTGAAGTCATCTTTCTATTAATTTTTGGCCGATCATTCTTGTAAATATGCCATAAATTATAATAAGTTTTTTTAATAAGATTATGATAGGTTTTTCTCTATTAATTTTTGTTTGTTCTTCTTGGAATATACATTTACAAATATTTAGCTATTTGTCCATGAACACTAAAAGATTTTTTTCCAGTGTTAGTATTAGTAGGAATACTTTAAAGAAAATCTCGTTAGTTGTATCAAATTCTCCAAGTTTTTACTTACCGTAAATTATTTTAGTAGAATGTTGCATATCCTAAATTAATCTAAGAATGTAAATTCTTTCTTTGTTTCATCATTCAAGAATAAGATGGAATTTTTACGAGTTTGTCTCTTTGTTATATAAACTTCATTTTTATTCTGTTAGCATAAATAGTCTTCTTTGTAAATAAATTAGATGTTTGAGGGTAAGTTGTTTAATACATTTCTTTTACACACCGATAATGAGATTATGGGAGAATATAACTAATTAGGTATAGGTACCACCAAAGGATGCGGTACAGTGGATGTAACTGCTCTTCCCTTAACCAGAGGTCTCAGGTTCGAGCCCTAGGTATGAAAAAATCCTTGGTAGGGAGCGCTTCCCCCCGAATGGGACCCTACGCGGTGCAAATTCGGATATAGTCGGACTCCAATGCGGATACCGAACACCGGGTGAGAAACCAAAAAAAAAAAACTAATTAGGTATAGGCACATTTCAATGTCTATTCATAGAATATAATTATAAGTAAGGGATGTGAGTTTTGAATTAATTCGAAGTCTGTTATATAAGACAAAAAGAGTGGTAAATTTTTTTTATGAGAAAGCGAGATATGTCATGAATTAACTCAAGACGCGTAGCAATAAGTAAAATAAAAAAATACAAATATATATATATATA
>ML312544.1:0-38954 GCA_005239505.1 Nicotiana paniculata
GTTATTAATTATGGACACGTTCGCGTGACATGATTTTTGACGTGCCAAAGGAAAAGAGTATATATACGCGCAACTCAATTCTTTAATTATGAACATCAAGTAATTAAAAGTAGTTTAAAGGTAAATGCACAGAGGCCCTAAAGATGAGTAGTTAAACAATTTAAGCCAAGTAATAATCACTAAGCGACCGTGCTAGAACCACGGAACCCGGGATTGCCTAACACCTTCTCCCGGGTTAACAGAATTTCTTATCTAGAATTTCTGGTTCGCAGACTTTAAAAATAAAAAATTTCTCGATTTGGGTTTAAGATAAACCGGTGACTTGGGACACCAAATAAACTATTCCAAGTGGCGACTCTAATAAATAAAATAATCCCATTTCGAATAATGTCACTTTAATTGGAAAAACTCCCATACCCCCTTGGGGTGTATAAAAAGGAGGTGTGACACCAGTGGGTTGGCACAGCTTATGGAAATACCAATGTGGAAATGGGAGATGATAAAAATGGACTTTGTGGTGGGGTTACCTCGCACTCCACGAAGGTTCTACTCTATTTGGGTAATAGTGGATCGGCTCACGAAATCAACTCACTTTTTGCCAGTCAAGTCCACTGATACTGCGTACGCTCAGTTGTATATCAAGGAAATAATCAGACTCCATGGCACTCCAGTATCTATTATCTCGGATCGAGGGGCCCAATTCACAGCTAACTTTTGGAAGAAATTTCAGCAAGGTTTGGGTACGCAGGTAAATCTCAGCACATCATTCCATCCACAGACTGATGGGCAGGCAGAGCGGACCATTCAGACGCTTGAATATATGTTACGGCCTTGTGTATTAGATTTCAAAGGTAGCTGGGATAATCACTTGTCGCTTATAGAATTTGCTTATAATAACAGTTTCCATGCTAGTATTCAGATGGCCCCATTTGAGGCGTTGTACGGAAGGAGGTGTAGGTCTCCGATTGGATGGTTCGAGATTGGCGAGGCGGAACTATTAGGACCGGATCTTGTGCACCAAGCTATGGAAAAAGTTAAGGTCATCCAGGAAAGGATGAAAACTGCTCAGAGTCGTCAGAAATTCTATGCTTTCGTCGAAGAGATTTGGAGTTTCAAGTCGATGATTGGGTATTCTTGAAGGTGTCTCCCATGAAGGGAGTGATGTGGTTTGGGAAGAAAGGGAAATTGAGCCCAAGATATGTCGGGCCATATAGAATTGCTCAAAGGATAGGACAGGTGGCTTATAGGTTGGAATTGCCCCCTGAGATCTCATTAGTGCACCAGTGTTTCATGTGTCCATGTTGAAGAAGGTGATTGGGGATCCATCCTCCATTGTGCCAGTTGAGACAGTTGGAATTAATGAAGGGTTGTCATATGAAGAGGTTCCAGTTGCTATTCTTGATAGGCAAGTCCGTAGATTGAGAAACAAAGAGATTGCTTCTGTTAAAGTATTATGGCGGAGTCAACAAGTCAAAGAAGCCACGTGGGAAACGGAAAATGAAATGAAAGAGAAATATCCCCACTTGTTTGAATAAGTCCGGTAGTGGTTTTGAAAGTTGTCATTCCTAAGCAAGTATATTGTGTTAAGTTTTGTGCAAGAACACTCCACTCCCCTAATTACCCTACTATTGTGAGTTCCCAAACTTTGTGCCATGTTGTGAATAGCTGAATTATGTGCAACTCACTGGAAAAGATGAATTATGTGCAACTCATTGTAATAGTTGAATTATGTGCAAATTTGTGGAGTTAACCGAACTATGTGAGGCTTGTGAATTAATTGAATTACATGTAGCTTGTTGAAAGGACCGGGTTATGTGCAAGTTGATAGAGTAATTGGTAATGTGTGGAATTGGTTAAACATGTGTTTCGGGGGCTCTCTAACAGGTAGATAGGCCTAATTACAAAGGAAACTCTAACGAAATTTTCAGAAAATATCGGAGTTAGTAAAAAATTTGGGGGTTAGTTTATTTTGTGTTTTCCTACTCTAGTGATTCCACGATCCTCATTCGAGGACGAATGATTTTAAGTGGGAGAGAATGTAAAGACCCATAAAATTTCATGGCTAAAAATAATGCCCAAATAGGTCCCCATGTTGTTATAACTGTAGAAATTCTTAAAACGGACCCTTTTTGAGTAAAAAGTACCCCGAGACTTAAAAGCTAAAATTTTCCAGATTTGCGCCGGTCTGCGGTCCACTATGTGATCACAGATCAGGTATGAGGACCGCATAGTGGTCGCATACCTGGACAGTTTGCTGTCCATTTGAGGACAGCTATGCGGCCTAGAATGCGATCGCACTTCACGAATGCGGGCCGCATAGTTGTCGCATTCTTGCACCTTGACTTTTGCGAAGAGAGTTATGCGACGCACTATGAGATCGCATAAAAGGTATGCGGACCGCATAGTGGTTACATACCTGGGCAGTCTACTTTTCTTTTTGGTCCGTTTGAGGGCCAATTATGCGACAGAAATGTGGAGCGCATAGCAGGAATGCGATCGCATTCCTGACCGCATTTGTGCTTCGGGATTGTTAAATTTCTAATTTCATACCCGACCCCCAGTTCATTAAAACACCTCCCCCTTTCATTTTAAAATCATTTTCTGATAAATTAGAGAGAGGAGAGAGTGGGTTCTAGAGAGAGAGAGTCCAGCTTCATCTAATTTTTTCCTCCAACACTACTCAAACCTGGAATTGATCAAGTAGGACACCCTTTTCTTCACTACAAGAGGTAAGCTTCTACCCCATCAACCTAAATTTCCAGATTTTTGTTAAAATGAAACATGGTTAGGTGAATTCATGAAGATAAGGGTAGGAGTCTTGCATGCATGTAACCAACTAATCATAATCTAGTACAAGGAAATGGGTTAGAGTAATCTTTCACTAAAAAGAGGCCATTTAATCTAAAAGAACACTCAGTGTTTGATAAAATTATGCCATATTGTGAACTAGATTGAAGGTGTTAGAAGGTCCGGTAAATTGTGGTAGAAATTAAGGAAAAATCCCAAATCAAGGTATGTATGGCTAACTTTAATCTTTGTAGAGTTACCTTATTGGTGTCCGAGTACACGGTATGAAATTCTTGCTTGAGCATATGTGAATTGTTTGTCCTGCTGTGTCGAGTTGTACAAAAATATTCTCTGATTTTCTTAAGTCAATTACCATGTTAATTGAGATTATGAAGGGTGATTCTTTGTGCTTATCCTACCATGTGTAAAACTCGTTAAATATTGAATACATCGGTATGAGAGGATGTGCTGCAAAACGAAAGAAACGATAATGAAATAAAGTGTTGAATGTATCCAAGTGCTAAATGTTGTGTAGTAAATAATGAAAGTAAATATGGGTTGATTTTATTGAGTTAAATGATTGTGGCAACACCATATATGAATTGCTGATTGGTAAGGATCATTGTGCCTTGATTTCACATAGATATTAGTTGATATGAACTTATGTTATTCATGATAAAGATCTTTGTGATATAATTGTTGGTGATTGTGGGATCGGGTTGCGCGTCGCAACACGAAGTAATAAGGGTGGAGAGGTAACAAGGGTGAAATGTGATTGTACGGTGGGATCAGGTTGTGCGCTGCAACACAAAGTAATAAGGGTGAGATGAGAATGTACGGTGGGATCGGGTTGCGCGCCTCAACAGATGGGAAATTAAAACAAGTAACTGTGAAATCTTCATTGTGGTTTTCTGTATACTTGTGTGGTTACCCTAATTGCTTTCTAATTGTGTATTGTTTGATTCTACTTGGAATAAACTTGGTTCATACATGCTAGTACTATTCAATGGTACTAACGGCCTTTTTGCCGGGAGCGCTACATCTTTTATATGGATGTAGGTGTTTTCACAGCAGGTAGCTCAGACCGCCGATAGTGGTGTTTCCCCTTTTGTACCTTCAGCAGATCCAGTGAGCTCATTTCCTCTCGGGGCCGTGTGTAGTCTACATCATATTTTTTGTATATGTTATGTATTTCAAGGTATAGTCGGGGCCTTGTTGTCGGCAAGTATTGTGTAAACCCTTAGTACTCTTAGAGACTCCGTAGACATGATGTGGGTTGTACATATATGTATTTTGGGCGGTAAATGTGTTTACTAGTAATCGTGGTCCGAATCGGAATTGTTGTATGTTTTGTGATTATCAAAAGTGGAAATGATAAAGGATAATATGAACTCAAGTAGTGGTCATGCTTAAACTCTAAATTGCTAATTCATGTGGAATAACGTATATTATAAACACGGGGTGATGCATTGGGTAGGAAGGGAAATCCAGGTCCGCTTGACCGAGATCATCCGGTTAGGCGCCGGTCTCGTCCCTCGGTTTTGGGGCGTGACAAGAACATATAAAAACAAGGGTTCGCGATTTTGGCTTCATTTTAACATTTTGAGCTTTGGTTTTGGCGATTCTTGAGAGGATTTTCAAGGGAATTCTTGAGGTAAGTCCCTTGTACTCGTTTATGATCAATAATCTTGTTTCCTCGTTGATTTTTCCACCTAGTTGGTGTGTATTTAAGGAGTAAAATGAGGATTGGAGGCTAGGGATTTGAAAGGTTTGATTTGGTGATTTGGGTGACGATTTGGTGTTGTCAAATTTTGACAAATTTGGTATAGTTAGACTCGGGGTAGAATGGGCTTTCAGGTTTTGTGACTTTTGTTGGATTTCGAGACGTGGGCCCGAGGGCCGGCTTTTGGCCAATTTCAGATTTTTGCTTATAATTTCGTATTTTTCTTGTGGAATTGATTCCTTTAACCCGTATTGATTGTATTGTACTGCTTGTGGCTAGATTCGGATGTATAGAGGCCGATTTGCGAGGCAAAGACATGTTGGAGTAGAGTTTTGCTCGGATTGAGGTAAGTAGCAGTTCTAAATCTAGTTCTAAGGGTATGAAGCCCCGAATTATGTGTTATGTGATTGTTTTAGAGGTGACGCACATGCTAGGTGACGGGCGTGTGGGCGTGCACCGTGGGAATTGTGACTTGGTCCATTCGGTATAATTGTAAAGTTGAATATCTTATTATCAACTATATTCTCTCCATGTGTTATAGAAATTTGATTGTAAGTCATGCTAGAAATCATGCTTAGGCTATATGTTGGTGTTGTAGGGACCCACAGAGGTCGTGATACACCTGTCGAATTATTGCTACTTGTACTCAGTTGTAGTCCTACTTGCCTATTATACCTCATTCTATGTTATTCCTTGTTGATACATTATATTATTTCTGTTTCAGGCTGATTTTCCTTGATTACTGAGAGCCCGTGAGACTAGAGCGGTTGATGACTGAGTAGAGGTCGAGGGCCTGTTTGTGAGGTATTGTTACCATAGCACGTGAGTTGTCTGTGCAAATCCAGATATTTATAATGTAATACGTGAGTTGTCCGTGCGGATCCTGATTTGATACTGTAGCACGTGAGTTATCCGTGCAGACCCTGATATGATACTATAGCACGTGAGTTGTCCGTGCAGCACGTGAGTTGTCCCTGCGAATTATAGCACTTGGGTTGTAGGAGCCCTTCCGGAGTTTGTACACCCCTAGTGAGCACAAGTACATATTGAGTGCGAGTGTTGAGGGTTGAGTGCCGAGTGATGAGTTATTGAGGAAGACTGAGTGATTGTTTCCCTGAGAGGTTGTATTTGCTTTTGTTGTTGTTCCCCATAACTGTTATATATCACTGTTTGAACTTCTAAAAGATATTATATACGATTTTACCTAAACTTGGCTTTTATAAACTAATTTGACTTAAATTGTTGGATTTGAAAGCATGTTTATTTTCCCTTGTTGAAACTATTGGAAATGAACTATAATTGTGTAGTTCGTCACTATCTTCAGTCCTTATTTAGTATTGTTACTTACTGAGTTGGTTGTACTCACGCTACTCCCTGCACTTCGAGTGCAGATCCAGGTGTTCCCGGTCATAGTGGGTGTTGAAATTTGAGCAGTTGATCCTTGAGACTATCGAGGTAGATGCATGGCGTTCGCAGGCCTTAACTCTCCTTCATTATCTTTATTTTCATTTCAGTTCTTATTCCTTAGACATTATAGTACTGTGTTGAAATGGTTAAGTAGTGGCTTTCCTAGTTCTGCGATAGGAGCCATCATGACGGTTGGTTTTTGGGTCGTGACAACTATTTTATGGGTAAACAGTTTGGCGCTCACCGTGGGTCTTAGACAGTTGCGTAATTGAGTTGATCATTGCATCTATTACTAATCTGTTTGATTCTTTGTTAATTAGCAAAACTCATAGTAGTTGCTAGTGACGAAGGTATGGCCGGCGCAGAAGGAGATGAAGATGATGGTGTTGTGGGTTGAGAAGCAGCTACGACAAAGTCAGTGCTGGTTGTTGGTTACTCACCAACCAAAGACGGAAGAAGACTGGTACTTAGCCTCATAGTACCGAGAGTAGCAGTTGGTACTGGAAAGAGAGAACTGACATTCTCCACCAAGTCAAACTCTCCCTAGAGTGCTTGGGCATCGTCCCTAGTTAGTGTTATAAGCTCTTCAAATTGAGCATTCTGTTAAGATGATGAAGGTCGTTATCTCTTTTGTAAAGAAGCCCCTTCATCACTAGCTTCCCCATCATCATCAATCACCACAGTGAATGCGACTGGTTCGGGCGCGACTTTCTTCACCTTTTTATTCTTGTCCTTGGCCGAGGAAGAACACCTCCTTTTTGTTTGCTTGTCCTCCTATCGGGGACTCCGAGAGTAAGCGCTTGCACCGGAAGCAGATCCAATGGCGCCAGTTCGGGTGAAACCCTCCTTCAGCAATCTTGTAGCCTCCACAGGATCAACCAAAACATCCTCCTCCGGCATGGTAACAGATCCGTGTGGGAGACCTGAGCTCAACGAAAAGGGAGGTTAACCAATTTTATTATGCACAAATGAGATGGGGACAAATCAGTTTCACATTCGACTTACCATGATTTTTGCCTTCCACCCGTATTTCGGGCCAGTTCTTTCCACCGGCAGGTCTCAGGACAGTAATATCCAGAATCTTCTGAACCCACTGGTTCAAGCTTTCAACCCTTGGTGGTGTCTACCGAGTTGCTGAAACAATAAAAAGAAAAGGATCAACAATGACATGAAATAATATTTTTTTCAGAAAAAAGATAGACTTTGAACTTACGTGTACGAGTCCAGGACTCAGGGAAAGATGGAGATGTGGCCGGAATGATATCCCTGGTGGCAACAATGACAAACCGTTCAATCCATCCATGATCGTTGTCATCATCCATGCTGGTGGGTAGCCACGCTTGCTAAAATTTTATTCCCCCATGAAAAATCTTGGGGAAGTAGAGATTCATCATGCAAATCAAGGTGACCTCCTCCTTCGTCTCCTGGCACAGTCGTCGTAGACAGGTTACTGTTTGCCACACAGAAGGGCCCACCTATGCCAAACAAATCTGGTATTTGTGGCACAACTCAAAAATCACGGGATCAATTCCCCTAGTCAAAGAAAACACACCCAAAGTAAATGGGTATATAGACATACATGAAGCCCTTCTTAGGGAAGGTTACTCGCTCCACCAGTTCGGGAGCAATGATGTTCAGATCATGGCAATCACAATCCTCCTTCACAGCAGGGATGCTGGAAGGGCGGATGGAAGAAGAGTATATGTCAACAACCTAAGCTCGAGAACTTGAAGAAGGAAACATCTCTTAGAAATCTTTGGATGTGTTGAGTCTTTTGGGAATGATGGTTCTCACCATATGGGGGTCAATATACGGGTGATTTTGTTCTCCTTCAAACCACAACTGATGAGAAAACTGAGTTCTTGGAAGAAGAAGCCATGATCAACAGAAAGTAATAAGAGTTTTTTGAAGAGGGAGATTAAAGAAAAGTGAAAACAGGAAAGAGTTGAATGCAAAGAAGTTGAGAAAGTTTGCAGAACAGTGAAGTGTAAAAGAAGAAGAATGATGGCGTATAAGTAATTGAATAGGCGACTAAAATCGTGGCCATGGTTACCTCAAGAACCGGTGAAAATATTACTAAATCGTGGAATAACACGTGTTCGGGATATTAAATACGGAGAGACGTGCGTCTAATCAAGCGTCAGAAACTTTCAGAAGGATTCAAAAAAATTTTTGCCAAGAAAGGAATCTTCACCATCTCTCGATGGTACAAAGATGTTCCACCTAAAAGCAGGGGGACTATCTGTATAGGATAAAACCAATGCATATTAAATACTCGAATAATAGAATGATACGTAGAATATGAGACAGATGGAAGATGAAGTGAGTGGAAACCAAGACCTAGGACAACATCTTCAGTTGGCACCGGTCAGACCCCGCAGGAAAAATTGCTAACGAGGGAAAACAAATATTTAACACAAGATGACATTCAATGAAGAATATTTCTTAGTATTCAATAAACACTCCGTTACAGGAAATTTTGGAATTCATAGCATACCGTTACATATTCATTAATGGCCCCCATTATTGTCATTTAAGAGGGGCTTGATCCTAAGACCTTGTTCCTAGGTATAGTTATAAATAGTATCTTCAACAACCATTGCAGGACACAAAATTTCTGATAAATTTATGCTACACATTATCCCAAGCTAAATAATACTTTATTTTCTGTCTGTCAATATTCTTATTGCTGTCTTCGGAAGCGTTGCTCCCGGAACCAAGTTGCCCGCTACTTTGTCTCGATTTCAATGCTAAGTCTTACATTTTATTTAATTTATTTATCATTTTGGGATCATATCAATTCATTTGTCTATAAACGACGCTATATATTTAATTGTACCGTTTAACAGGTAAGCAGGAGTATAAACAAACTTATTGTTGCAAATCACTTTACGTTAATAATATTTATAAACTTATACCTTTTCAGTCTCCATTCTACATCAAAGTTAAATTTTTTGTTTTTTCAAAAATCAAAAATCCAAAATCCAAAACGCAAGGTTTTTTCAAGTTGGGGCAAGAGACATGTAATTTTTCAGGCTAAAATTAAGAACGCTTGCAAGCGTAAATAGCCGATCAAATTTAATATTTATTATTTCTAATCGGTATATATAGATTATACATTAATTATATATAATTATATATATATTATACATGAATGTTATATATACTATATATTCGTCGGCTATTTTTAGTTTAAGAGATTAATTAAGCAGCTATTTGGGTTAATTCTTCTATATATGAAACCCACCCATAGTGTTAATCTACCCCTCCCTTCGAGTGTCAAAAATACAGGATCAAAGTTGATCCATATCTTAACCTTAACAAACTAATGAATAAGGGGATAAAAAATCATAAAAGTACTTTTAGTACGTAGGTTTACTGCCCGTAAATTCAATAAATGAAGTTACCAAACATCATCTTAGACATCTCATTCATTCTTTTTTGTGATCCTAATCTTGGTTTGATGACAATGAAACTTCCAAAAACTACTTTTAACTTATTATATTATATTTCTTTAAATCTTTAGCAAAAATTAATTGTTGGAGATAGAAAACAATAAAGAAAAAGTTGAGGTTCATTTTCTCGAAGTTCTTCAATAAACAACAAGATCATGAATTGAGATTTTCTTTTATGAAGAACATGATCATGCATTGGATTTTCTTTTGCATGTCAAATATGCAAGGAAGGGGATGGGTTGGTATACTGTAATAAGGGATGGAGCTAGAAGGCGAGGTGAGGCCGAATCTAATAACTTTAATTAAAATTTTATATTTATATTAAAAATTCACTAAAATTATACAAAATTAAATTTAAAATCGAGATACTAATACATTGAATTAGAAATGGACACTGTTATTGTAATGCATTTTCAATAAATTCGCGGGCAATGTAATTGAAAATTTCTGAGGCTGAGAATATAGGTAGTGTGCCCTTGGAGACAACGCAGCTATCTGAATTTAGAATGTTGTGGTCCTTTCTTTCATTGCATCGTTAGCATAGAAGCAGACAAATTTGTGGGAATGCATAACTCTAATGTTGATTTGGAAAATCATATGCATTTAATTTGGAGCTTCTTCTCTAGGAATGTGACATCTTTGTAAAGGTTTTATTATTATTAGACAAAATGGTCTCCGGGCAACTTAAACTTGTACCTATTTGTCAGCTTGGTAGATAAATTTATAAGTTTTCCATTTGAACACTTGTACCGGAGGGAATGAGTACTAATAAACACCTCCTGCTGTGCGCGTTCCTCAATCCCTATAACCCAATTGGCACATCATATTCTTAACCTATTATTGTTTGACATGTGTAATTTACAAGCCCCAATCTCTTTTTACCTATTTATTAAAGAAAAATTAAAATATTTTCCTTTCTCCTCTTCTTCTTCACCACTGCAGCACCATCACTTCATATTTCTTCCACCATGAACGCCACCCTCATCCACTATAAATTCTCCCAAATCAATAATGAACATTATTCTTCTCTACTCTAAAACTCCCAAATGAATAAAAAAGTAAAAAGAAAACACACAAAATCAGTATAATCCAAAATCAATAAAAAGAACTTTCTTCCATTATCTTCTCCAAAATTATATTTGAAAATCTCCGTACAAATTAGTAAAAAAAAAAAGAAAATTAAATTCCCAACAATCTCAAATGGGAGTTCACTGACGCATAGATTCAAAATCATCTCTAAAATTTTTTAATCTTCAACAAATTTTGTTCTTTATTTTTTTCTAACCAGTATTTTCCTCTTTAAAAGTGGTCATGCCATGTTTGTTAGAAGGTGGCTGAGAGGAGGGGGGGGTAGGAGGAGAGACGACAAAGGAAAGGGAGAGGGGAAGGGAATGGGACAACAACAAAATGAAAGTGTGAAAGAGGAAGAAAGAGGAGAAGGGAGGGTGTGGGATGGGCGAGAGTTTTCACCTTTTTCAATTTTTTTCTTTTTATTTTTCCTTTTAATTTACTTTCTTTTCTGATTTTAATTTTTTTTAATCAAAACTGTTATATTCACGCGCGTTTGTATCGTGGTTTGCACGTATATGAGACACATCATTTAAGTCGTTGCCACATAAGCATGGTCAGTGCTTAAATGTGTTTATTAGTACTCATTCTCAAGTACAAGTGTTCACATAAAAAATTTATAAGTTTATCTACTGAGCTGACAAACAGGTACAAATTTAAGTGGCTTGGAGGCGATTTTGCCTTATTATTATTATTATTATTATTATTATTATTATTATTATTATTATTATTATTATTATTATTATTATTATTATTATTATTATTATTATTATTATTATTATTATTATTATTATTATTATTATTATTATTATTATTATTATTATTATTATTTCAGTTTCTCTCATTGTTATGGTGAGGAAGAATGAATCTTCCCACTAAATCCGTTACACTTTTAAAATCATGGTTCAGTATTTAATATTTATTTTAGAATTAAGGACTCAAATTTATTTGTGACCCAAAGGAAGAAATCATACCCAATGACCTTGAAAATTGGTCGTTTAAACTTTTGATCCCCGCTTGGTCCACGAGCGAACTTGTTCAAAAGTCAAGAGTTTTCTCATGGGACTAAATAAATTAACTTGAAAATTTACCCATGAAGCAAACATGGTCAAAAGATTAAGACGACCATTATTCCTGTAATTCCTGTAGACAGTGGCGGAGCCACCTTATCCCAAGGGGTGTCTTAACACCCGTTCGTCCAAAAACATTGCATTTCTTAGTTAGGTAATATTAAATTCTATTTATCTCTTTATATATATATATATATATATATATATATATATATATATATATATATATATATATATATATTAACACTTCTTAGTAAAAATTCCAGCTTCACCGCTGCTCATGGACATTAATTATCGTTTGAGGCTATGACTTTGCCACCACAACCCGGCTTCTCTTCGGGCTACTGTCACGACCCAAATTTCATTATAGGTTGTGATGCGCCCAACACCGCTATTAGGAAAGCCAGCACTAATCGACTATTGACCTCTCATTTATTTTATTAAGCAACTCCAACATCCTACTTATATTAAATTTAACGCATTCGATAAATGACAAATTATTAAGGCAAATGAAACGGTAGTGACTAAAGGAGATCATAATTAAATAATTACAACACAAAAATAAAGTCTACTAATAAACCCCAAGGATCTAGTGTCACAGGTGTGTGGGCATCTAGTAGAATATACAAAAGAGAGACTACTCTACTGTATGAAATAAAGAGACAGATACAAGCAAAAGAGAAACTCTGATATGCTGCTGAACGGCTAGAGTGGGGCAGCTCACCGTAAGTCTCGGTCCGAATCAAGAATGTGCTCCGGGCGGATAGCTAGATGCACCTACCTCAGATCCTTTAATATTAAGTACATAAGCGTAGTATGGGTACATAAACAATATGTATCCAGTAAGCATCTAGTCTAACCTTGAAGAAGTAGTGACGAGGGGTCGACTTGACACATACTAGGGCCAACAACAATAATAGTGTAAATATTCTAAATAAGCACAATAAGTGGAAATAACAAACATTCAGAATGCGAAAATAGATAAACGACTCTATCATGAAGATTGAAGAAATCGAACGCTTCCGTCTCTCCAACAAACATTTACCAAATAGTAAATTTACTTCAGTTAACTAAATGACTCCTAATACTAGTATAATACATAAATACTGCCGAGGACGTTCGGACCGATCCAACATAAAATGTGAATTGTGAACTGCCGAGGGTCGAACAACGCGAATCATAGATGCATCTATTACCCGCTCGCGAATCATCCATGCGACGCGGTCAACATAATTTAAATAAGTACCCCACTAGAGAATCATTCATGCGTCACGGTTAAATATAAAAGTAAAGGTTTACCCCGCTCGCGAATCATACCTGCGACGCGGTTAAAAAAGATTTTCTTAGATTAATTTAATATTCCTCCATTCTTTTCAAAATACGAAGTTCAACTGGAAACCCTTAAGGCCCTGATGTTTAAAGCAAGTTCAACTTCCTCCCACATGCTTAGCAACAACTAATTTTCGCTACTTTGTATAGAAAACAATAAGCATAAGGTAATAACTATATCAAACACAACATGATGTGGGACTATACTACCCGGACATTTTCATAATTAGTAGCTACGTACGGACTCTCGTCACCTAGTGCGTACGTAGCCCCCACATATAATCACATATCAATTAAATTCACATACAGGGAAATTTTTCTCTTACAAATTTAGAAAAGAAACTTACCTTGCCCCAAAGCTTACTTCCAAACTCAAGAATGTGTTCAAGCCCTCAAACCGGAGCCAAACGATCCAAAACTATTCAAATGAGGTAAAACTAGTCAATAGGTGCTCAAGAGTTCATATTCTAACTATTATAAAAATTTCCCAACCCTAAATGCAAAGTTCCTAAAATTCTTTCCCGGGACCACGCGCCCGGATTCCAGAAATGTTTGAAGAAAATCTTTACCCATAACCTTAGGATCAAGAATATGTGATTTTTACTAGATTCTATAACAAATTTCGTGGTAAAACTCCATTTTTATCAAAACTCTAGGTTTTTCATCTAAACCCTTGATTACCCATAATCTATGTATTAAACTCACATTAGGTAGGAATTTCTTACCTCACAAAGCTAGGTTGAATCTACCCTTTAGAAGCTCCCAAATCGCCCAAGAATGGAGTGAAGTGAGTCAAAAATGACAAACTCCCGTATTAAATGAAGGCACTGCCTTTAACGACTTCCGCACCTACGGCGCGTTGACCGCACCCGCGGTATCGCTTCTGCAGAGGATCATCCGCATATGCTGAAAGGGGCTGGACCGACTAGGACTGCACTTTCGGACAGGTGATCGCACATGCGGTTTCGCTTCTGCGGAAGAGGGGTTGCATCTGCGGAACCTGGGCTCCGCTCTTGGGCCGCATCTGCGAGGCTTTGCCCGCATCTTCATGCTCGCACCTATTGCTGCCAACCGCATGTGTGATCACACTAGAACTGGTGCACCAGCAGCTCATTTTGAGCTTGAACTCGACTCGTGCAACGTCCGAATGGCATCCGGGATCCCCCGAGACCCCGTCCAAACATACCAATAAGTTTAAAATCATAAAACGGACTCGCTCGAACCTTCGAAATGTCCGAAATAACATTAAAACTAAGAATCACACCCTAATACCAATTGAATCAAACTTATGATCTTTAGGTTCTTCAATCTACTTCCAACGTGCCGAAACGTACTTACTACTCGATATGATACCAAATTTTGTGTGCAAGTCTTAAATGACATTACAGAACTATTCCCGATCTTGGAATTCTGTTGGGACCTCGATATCACCAAAACGCGTTCCAAACCACATTCATAGAACTTCTAAAACCTTCAAGAATCAAACTTTCACTATTTGGCGCCGAAATGCTCTCGGGTCATCCGAAACCCGCTCCGAGAATACGCTCAAGTCCGAAATTATCATATAAACCTATTGGAACCGTCAAATCCTGATTCTGAGGTCGTTTACCCAAAATATTGACCAAAGTCAAACTTGTCCTTTTAAGGCAACCTTAAGGAACTAAGTGTTCCGATTTCAACTCAAACTCTTTCAAATCCCGAACCACCCATCTCCGCAAGTCATAAATCAGTAAAAGCAAGTAGGGGAAGTCTTATTTAAGGGCACGGGGTTCTAGAAAGAAAAATGACCAGTCGGGAGGTTACATTATACACCTCTTAAACAAAAGTCGTCCTCGAACGGGTCTAGAATCATACCTGGAGTGATGAACAAGTGTGGATATTTGCTCCGCATGTCCTCCTAGGGCTCCCAAGTTGCCTCCTCGACTGGTTGGCCCTTCTACTGGACCTTCACTGCGGAAACCCTCTTGGATCTCAACTGGCGCTCCTGCCTATCAACAATAGCAGTTGGCTCTTCCTCGTAGCCCAATCTATTGTCTAATTGAATGGTACTGAAGCCTAACACATGAGATAAGTCGGCGTGGTACCTCTGGAGCATGGATACGTGAAAAACTGGATGAACCCCTGATAAGCTGGGAGGTAGAGCAAGCTCATAAGCAACCTGCCCAACTTGCCTCAATACTTCAAATGGATCTATAAACCTTGGGCTCAACTTGCCCTTCTTCCCAAATCTCATAATACCCTTCATCAGCGGGACTTTCAAGAGAACCTTCTCGCCGACCATAAATGATACATCATGCGCCTTCCGTTCCGCGTAACTCTTTTGTCTGGACTGTGCCATGTGAAGTATCTCCTGAATCAACCTTACCTTTTCCAAGGCATCCTTTACCAAATCAGTACCGTATAACTTAGCCTCGCCAGGATCAAACTACCCGATGGGAGAACGACATCGCGGACCATATAAAGCCTCAAATGGAGCCATCTTAATGCTGGACTGATAGCTGTTGTTGTAAGCAACCTCGGCCAAGGGAAAGAATTGATTCCACTACCCTCCAAAGTCAATCACACATGCTCTGAGCATGTCGTCCAATATTTTAACTGTCCGCTGTGGCTGCCCGTCGGTCTGTGGATGGAATTTTGTGCTGAGCTCTACACGGGTGCCCAACTCACTCTGTACGGCTCTCCATAAATACGAAGTGAACTTAGGACCTCTATCTGATATGATGGACACACGCACACCGTGCAACCGAACTATCTCCCAAATGTAAATCTTGGCCAACCTCTCTTAAGTGTAAGCAGTGGCCACTGGAATGAAGTGTGCCGACTTGGTCAACCTATAAACAATAATCCAAACTGCATCGAACTTCCGCAAAGTCTGTGGAAACCCAACTACGAATTTCATAGTGATGCGCTCCTATTTCAACTCAGGTATAGTCATCTGCTGGAGTAGGCCTCCTAGCCTCTGGTGCTCATACTTAACCTGCTGGCAATTTAGGCACCTAGCTACATACTCCACTATGTCTTTCTTCATTCGCTGCCACCAATAATGCTGCCTCAGATCATGATACATCTTCATAGCACCTAGATGAATAGAATACCGTGAACTGTGTGCCTCATCTAGAATCCTGTCCCTCAGGGCATCAATATTAGGAACACATAGGCGACCCTAAAGTCACAGAACACCATCCTCGCCAATAGAAACCTCTTTGGAATCACCCTGTAGTACCGTCTCTCTAAGAACTGCCAAATGCGGATCATCGAACTGCCAAGCCTTGATATGTCCCAGTAATGAAGATTGAGCAACAACACATGCAAGAACTCGGCTGGGCTCTGAAATGTCCAGCCGCACAAGTCTATTAGCCAAGGACTGAATGTCCAAAGCTAGTGACCTCTCCTCCGCTCAAATGAATGCCAAGCTACCCATACTCTCTGCCTTCCTGCTTAAGGCATCCGCGACCACATTTGCCTTGCCCGAATGATAAAGAATGGTGATGTCATAGTCATTCAATAACTCAAGCCATGTACGCTGCCTCAAATCAAGATCCCTATGCTTGAACAAGTGCTGCAAACTGCGGTGGTCTGTATAAACTTCACAAGACACCCCATACAAGTAATGCCTCCAAATCTTAAAAGCATGAACAATCGCTGCCAACTCTAAATCGTGCACGAAGTAGTTCTTCTCATTAATCTTCAGATGTCGTGAAGCATATGAAATAACTCATCCCTCCTGCATCAATACACATCCCAAGCAAACGCCTGAAGTGTCACAATAAATCGTATACATCCCCGAACCGGAAGGCAACACTAGAATTGGGGCTGTGGTCAAAGCTGTCTTGAGCTTCTGAAAGCTCACCTCACACTCATTGGACCATTGGAACGGGTCACCCTTTTGGGTCAACCTAGTCAGAGGTGCTGCAATGGATGAAAAGTCCTGCACAAGCTGGCAATAATAACCTGCCAATCCCAAGAAACTCCTGATCTCGGTCGTTGAAGTAGGACGAGGCCAACTCTGAACCGCCTCAATCTTAGGATCCACCTTAATACCCTCTCCCGATACAACATTCCCCAAGAATGCCACTGACTCTAGCCAAAACTCACACTTGGAGAACTTAGCATATAGCTTTTGCTCTCGCAATTTCTGAAGCACTACTCTCAAATGCTGCTCGTGCTCCCCCAAGCTACGTGAGTAGATCAAAATGTCATCAATGAAAACAATAACGAAGGAATAAATATAAGGCCTAGACACCCTGTTCATCAAATCCATAAACTCCTCCGGGGCATTAGTCAAGCCAAAGAACATCACAAGAAACTCATAATGACCATATCTAGTATGGAAGGCAGTCTTCGGAACATCTGAGTCCCGAATCTTCAGCTGATGGTACCTCGATCTCAGGTCGATCTTAGAAAACACCCTATCACCCTGCAACTGGTCAAATAAATCATCAATATGCGGTAACATGTACTTGTTCTTGATGGTGACTTTTTTCAACTGGCGGTAGTCAATACACATCCGCATGGTCCCGTCTTTTTTCTTCGTAAATAATACTGGCGTACCCCAAGGTGATACACTCGGTATGATAAACCCCTTAGCTAGCAACTCCTCAAGCAGTTATTTCAACTCTTTCAATTCTTTCGGAGTCATACAGTACGGTGGAATAGATATAGGCTGGGTTCCTGAAGCCAAATCAATGCAAAAATCAATATCACGATCTGGTGGCATGCCCGGAAGGTCAGAAGGAAACACATCGGCGAACTCCTAGATTACTGGCACTGAATTAATCATTGGAGAATTTGCGGTGGTGTCCCGTACATAAGTTAGATACGCCAAACAACCCTTCTCGACTATACGTCGAGCTTTCAGAAAAGAGATAACCCGACTGGGTGCACTGAAAGATGAACCCTTCCACTCCAACCTTGGCAACTCTGGCATCGCTAAGGTAATAATATTGGCATGGAAATATAGGATGGCGTGATATGGAGATAACTAGTCCATGCTCAGGATGACCTCAAAGTCAGTCATATCAAGTAACAGGAGATCCGCTCTAGCCTTGAAACCACAGAATATGACCACACATGACCGATAGATCCGGTCCACAACCACAAAATCATCCACAGGAGTGGACACATAAACAAGATTACCCAAAGACTTACGAGGAATACTCCAAAAATGAGAAAACAGAGATGATACATATGAATAGGTAGACCCCGGATCAAATAATACTGAAGCATCCTTACCGCAGACGGAAATAATACCTGTGATCACGACATCTGAGGCCACTGCATCTGGTCAGACTGGAAAAGCATATAATCTAGCTGGAGTGCCGGCTGGCTGACCTCCCTCCACCTTTAGGACGACCTCTACCAGCCAGTCCCTCACCTCTGGGCGGCCGAGTGACTGGTGCTGTAATCATGGGCTGATGGCTCTTCTGTACTGCTTTGCCCCGAAGACTGGGACAAGATCTCTTTATGTGACCCGGATCTCCACACTCGTAACAACCTCTCGGCACCATAGACTGCTGCCCTGAACACAGGCCCAGATGGCTTGAATACCCACTAGAGGAACCCTGAATGGCTGGTGGACGGTATGAACTCTCAGGCATGGCACTGAAATAAGCGCTGGAAGAACCCTGATGTCCAGAATACCCGCCAGAGGAACCCTAAATGGATGGCGGATTATAAGAACTCTTCGGCATCACACTGAAATAAGGCCTCACTAGAACACCTCGCGGAGGTGGTGGGGGTGCTAAATATGAGGGCCTGATGGGCTGACCCCTCCCAAACTGACCTCTGGCCCTAGCGGGGGAACCTCTAAACTCTCCAGAGTATCGGGTCCTCTTATCCTATTGTAACTGCTCTCTACCTCTCTGGCAGTAGCCCTCAATCCTCCGAGCAATCTCCACCACTAGCTGGTAACCTATGTGAGCACGTGATTTTTTACCTATTGTATAATCCTATAAATCTCACTAAATTAATTAGTTTTACGAATTTTTATTGAATTTTTAATATTTGCAAATTTATTTCTTTACATTATATATCCATAATCCGTCATTTAAATACATAAATAATTTAAAATGGCATGATTAAGCACGTAACCTTAGTTATCATTTAGATAAATCTAATTATTTACTATAAAGTATGTTAATGTTAATGTCTTGATTTGATTATTTCTTTTTAACAAAATTGTGAAACTTGCCCTTTAAGTGTTTAGAAGTTTTTAAATTAATTGCTTCACTCTTAATTAACTTATCAATTAACCTTAATTAGGAAAATTGAGTTTAGAATTAATTACTACATTTTTATTAGGTGTTAACATTAGAGTTAATTAACTAGATGTAAAATAGGCAAAATTCGGACCTGGGCTAGAATTGCCCAAGCCCAAAATCCCCTCATTACCCGCATTGACCCAGGCCCAAATACCCCACAACCCGCCTGACCCCTCCATTACCTAAACGACCCCGTTTAGAATAAATAAACTAATCCCAGTCGTTGATCTTCCCAGATCCAACGGCTGGGAACTAATTATTCACTTAATATATATATGTCCGAACTGAACCCCACCCCCCTCATTCCACCAAAGTTTAACCCCCACCCCTTCCGTCTCTATCCTCTCTCTGAAGCCTCCGCCGGCCTCCACCGTGTCCCACCCATATCCGCCGATCGAAAATCGCCTGCCGACGGCGGAGCTTCTCCAAACCAGCCCAAAACTTTACCAGGCGATCACCATCGTCTCCTCTATCACCTCCCGTTGCCAGTTTCACTAAAAACCCAATCGATTTGCGTCAAATTCAGATCTAAGAATCTGAAAACCCAAAAATTACTCCCCAACGGATTTAGAGTCACTCAATGGCTCAGATCTTCATGGGTCGATTGCTCTTGACTAGGGCAATCGATTCATCAGGGTTTGATTCATTTTCAAACCCTACCTGGGTCCGGCTAAGGTCCGACGACCTTCAACTTTTCCGGCCAAGTTTCCTTCAACTGGTACTTCCCCGTTTCTGATTTCTATTCTTTAAAAAATCATCACGAATATGTCATCGTTCTAAATGCATATTTGTTTGTTGTCTTTCACTGTTTTCCATATTTGTTGCATTGAATTGATCAAGTGTGAGTATTCCTGTCTCGTGTGTTGAATCCGCTCAATAGTTTGATTATGTTTTCATTATTTGAATCTTGATTAATAAGTTTAGGAATTCTTGTGGTAAAAGATTCTAGATTTCATTTTTAAGACCGAATCTCATGTCAATCATTTCTTTCAGGTTGTTTCAGTAATTTCTTTTCTTTCTTTTTCTTTCTCTCTTTCTGTTTTCTTCGTCTATCCTCGCTCATTGTTTGACTGTTACTATCCTGCTCTAGATTGACTAAGAAGAATCTAAAATGACAATTTGTTTAATCTTGATTAGAGCAGTGTTATCCTGTATTGCGATTTGAATTAGATGATTGAACTGAAACTAGATAATAATTAGAACAGTGTTATCATGTTATTATGATTAGAACTGTGATTGAGTTTACCTGTCTAGATAATAATTTGGAATTGTTTTGTGCTGATTAAACTGAAACTTGATCTCCGCCTTTCTTTGCTTTGATTGTTGATTCTGTTTAGTGTTAAGTGAATATCAATTTAGGATTCCTTCCTAATTGTGTCATGCATAAGAGCTATTAGCTCTTTTAGGATTATTACTAGTTAATCTGAACCAATGCAGGGGCATGAATTAACTTAGTTCAATCCTAAACTCAAGGCTGCCCTAATTAGTGATAACCTCCTAAAATACACTTGTTTAACTAGTTTAACTTAGGTTGATAGCCTCCTAGTCAATTAACTAAGTATTAAAAATCTGTTTAAGATAATTAATTTAGGTTTCATTAATTGAACAAATCATTTAGCCTAAGTTAAGAAAAATGAGTTGACTAACCTTAATTAAGCCTAGTTAAACTGATCGATTAATTAATTTAAGCCTAAGTTTAATAATTGGTTAAGCCTCTGATTTTAGGTAATCAAATTGGATTAACTTAACTAAATCAGTTAGTTTAAGTTAAGGAATTAAATTGATTGACCTACCTTTTTTTTAACTTAGACATAGATAATTAATATGAAAACTATCTTTAGGCATTTAATCAATTAACTTTTAACTAGTTTGACTCAACCATAATTAAGAACAACTCATAGCTGAATAAAGAACATAACTAGGGTTAGGTAACTAGAGGTAAACAATAACCCAAGTGAGTTTAACCTTGATTACCCAATGGTAAATTCAGGGACTCCAAGGGGTACAACAGGTAATGTAGATTAGGAAATCGGATTTTTAAGGGTAGAAAGGTCTTTTCTAAGTTTGGAATATTATGGAAAGGAGCAACTATCCCAAAAGGATAGAGTGGATAGCTGTATATGTACCATCTTCAGCCTAATGAATTAGGAATATACCAAAGGATATCCCATTCACAAGTCTCCTATAAATAGACCCCTTCCCTTTAGACAAGGAGGATTTTTTTTGGATACTAAAAAAAGAACATTCTTTCAATTTCTCTTAGCTGCTAATACATTCTGAAAAATACAGAAAGAATCAAAATATTTTCTGATTCAAAAACAAAAAATTCAAAAAAAAGAAAGAAGTATTAATAGAAAAACAAAGAAGAAATCTGATTTCCCTTGGAATCAAGTTCATAGATACATGGTCTAGTTCTCAGCTTCTGCTACTTTTGCTTTAGACTCTGATTTTGGGAGTTTTAAGCATTCTTACTCAAGAATTCTGGATCAATTCTTGCTGGGCTACTGGGTTTTCTTTGGGTTTCTGTTTGCTGCTGCTGATTTCTCTTCCTTCTTGCTGTTATTGTTCATACTTGACCTTTATTTGGTCAAGTCTCTTTGCTGTTTTTCTCTTTAAAGGTATGTATCAGTTCATCTCTTCTTAATGAAATCTTTGGACTAGAATCCTCATTTTCTGCTCACTGTGTAAAACTGGCTGTTCTTGATGAATGAAGTTACCGTTTCTATTTTGTTAGATGTGACTGTATAGATGTTTATTGGCATGATAATGACTCTGTGAGTGTGATAGGTAATGTCTTGATGTTAGTATTTCTACCGTTGGTGCATCATTGTTTGCTTAAGATTATATGTATATAAATGTGATAAGTACTCATGTTTCTCTATTAGGAAACAAGCTGCATTAAGGTGTTGAATTTGACCTTCTCTATGGTCAGATTCCATCAATAAGAATGCAGAAATATGCTTTCGATTGAGTCTCTTTGGTCAATAAAGAGATTTAATAAGCAAGTGTCTAGATAGTTATATTGGCATTAGGGTAGATGAATATGACTTCTTAATAGTCAAATTCACCCCTTAGTAGTGCACAAACATTAGTATGGTTGGCTGAAGTTTACCCTTTTAAAGGGTATAAAACATGTAATTAAGAAAGGCATTAGAGTGAGGAATCTGAACCTTTGATTGGTCAGATTCATCCTCTAAAATGCCTAAATGAGCAAGCCTCTATATGGTTTGAAATTATGTTGAGTTAGCACTAGGGTAGATGAATCTGACTTCCTAATAGTCAAATTCACCCCATTAATAGTGCATAACAGTAGTTTAGCTTTGCTGAAAATTATCCTTCAAAGGATATAAGTGTGTAATGAGAAGGAGCTTTAGGAAAGTGAATCTGAAGTAACAAAATAGTCGGATTCACTCCTCAAAATTCCCATAGTGTCAAAGTATTTTAATAAATGCTTGCTAAAATCGGTTGCATGACATAAAGATGACTGTTAAAGAGTCTAAACAAAGTGATATCACTGGGTTTGAATCTAACCCTTTCTATGGTTAGATTCAGTCCGTAAAAAGGCATGAGCATATTTTGTTCTCCTATGGAATCACTAAGGTTGAATCTAACTTCCTTTTGTGGCTAGAATCATCTCACAAAATGCCCAAAGGTCTATCGTTAATACTGTCCAAGTACTCAAACTTTGGACTTATAATTTTAGATTAACATTGAAAAATGCAGGTTTTAGTCTTTGAAGAACATGTTTGCTGGCTTGCACAGGAGCAATAACTAGTTTTGTTTTCCCTTCTTTATTTTTCCTATTAGTAAAAATCAGTATTACTATGGTTTAGTAATAATGTAATAGTAATAGCATATCTACAGTCTTCTATATACATTTCGCCTTTTTTCAGTTGTAAATATGGACTGAACTATATAAAATTTATGATCAGTTGTATTTTTCTTAATTCTGAAACGTTTATTACTATAGTAGTTATGGTCCAGACCTGCCAAGGTCACCCGAGCTGGACCAGACTCGTAAACATGACCCAATTGAGCCTGATAGTTATGAATTTCAGGCTATGGGGCCTGGAATGTTAGACCCATTAACTGTGTTAAGCAATCTGTAAACAGTCCTTTTATCTTCTATTGTCAATTAGCATGAGAAGTGTTTTCATTCACGAAATCCGCTGTAAATTTCTCACTACTGAACACAAATGGGTTTTCAAATCGATTATCAAAAAGGTAGAATCTGAAATCTGGATCTTTTCTTAAACTGTCCGCTCTAAATAAAAGCAACCATAGCTTAATTCAGTTTTTTTAAGGCTTGTTCTGTCACAAAATTTAAGACAAAATTCCATGTTAGATCCATGAGCTGTGTATAAATACTCTTGTTTAGTATATAGGAGTAGATCAAATGGTAAAGAAATCTTGTACATGTAACCTTATATTCACAATTCAAAATTTGCCTTATTTCTTACCATATAGATATGAGATGTGTTAGCATGTTTGTTCTTAACTGTTTTTCAAATCATGTCCAAATGACCTAATTAGGATGGCCTAAAGTGATACAATTTGGGGCTTAAATGAGGCCATAGAACAAAACATGTTATCTTTAGGCTAGTGAACATCATTTTAGGTAATCCTTAGGTAGAATGAACACCTTTACTTTGAAACTTGACAAAAATTGAGTATTACCTCAAATTACCTTAACCTACACTTGGGAGTGGCAACTCATGCCCCTGACCCTTAACTCTAAACAACTAATAATATGCACGTAGCAATCACGGGTGTATTTCATGTGACGTTTTTGCCATGTGCTAAAAACAACAAGTGTACGCCATCGTAACTTGTCCAAGATAAATCCATAAACGTCCTAATTGATTTTTTAAAAACCAAAATGCTCACTCAAATGGAAAGCATGAAGAATAAACGAACATAGCCTCAAATAGGCACTATAAAACCGTTATGACCATATTCTTGTCCACGTAATCTACATTCGGGTGTGAAAACTCATATCCCCGTCTTCAACTTCAAACTATAATAAAATCACACTTTGTAATTGCGGGTGAATTTCATGTGGTGTAGTTATAATGTGTCCAAGAACAAATAAGTGCACGCCATCGTGACTTATCTCAAGATAAATCCATAAATATTGAAAGCGGCTAACAAGTGAAAAAGGTTAAAAGCACAATAAGTTTAAAAATACGTAAATAATTAGATAATTAGGACAAATATTAATAGTTAAGCGACCGTGCTAGAACCACGGAACTCGAGAATTCCTAACACCTTCTCCCGGGTTAATAGAATTTCTTACTCGGATTTCTGGTCGCAAACAAAAATTAAAACACAGTCAAAATTCCTCGATTTGGGGTTCTAAAATGAAACGGTGTCCTTGAGCATCATCAAAAATATGGGTGGCGACTCTGAAAACAATAATAAATCCTGAAACCGAAGTCACTTAAAGTGGAAAAACTCCCTTATTACCTCTTTTATTAATTCAAGGGTAGTGGAAAAAGGAGGTGTGGCAGCTTTGGCGACTCTACTGGGGACCAAACCCAGAATCTCTGGTTCAGGGTTCAAGAATTCGAGCTTAGAATAAACTGTTTTATTTGGATTTATTATCTGATTTTTACATGTTTAAACCTAACGTCTAAATGTCGCTTTTTCCCGCTTTGATATTATCTGAACTGTATATAAACTGTGCCGAAACCCTTCTTCTCTCTGAGTCTTCTAAATCATCTGGGAAGTGTGCACTTCGTGTGACTTCTTTTCTGTTAGAGTCATATCCAAATTTTAGAACGAGGTGCGGACAAGTTGCAAAGCCGGTGAAGCTTCTGTATTCCCGGTACGTTGCCCCGACCTCGGCTCGAGCTGTCCGCTCGGGTAAGCCTGGTCTAGAACAAAACCCCAGGTTCAAACCTAGTATAACACAGCCTCATGCCGGATCCCTAGTAAGAACGCTTATCTGCATCATGTGCATTTGACGTAGGGGCTCAACACAGGGGTTGAGTCCGTCTAGGACAGGTGTACCCGAAATGCAAGACTACCCTGATGCATCTTACTTGTTACGTATGCATTTATTTGTTTCAGCTTGTGTATTGACCGGCTAAACCAAAAAATGAACAAAAAAATCAAGAGTGAGGTAGAATAGAGAATTCACCCTGTTTTGAAAATCCTCTTATTTATCCCGAAACTCTGGCAAAATTTCTGAAAAAATAAAACAAAATGAGTGGGTGTATATTTTTAATCAGTCAGGATTTTTTCGAACTACGCATTGTTTGATTCTCACGGGTGTGGGATATGTAGGCAACCCTGATCGGGTCCAACTCCATTTTTCAAAATCAAAAGGATATAGCCCTATATAAAATTAGGTGACGCCATTATAGCCTGATCGCCCAAGTGGGGCGCCGGAAGGCCGTTTTTGCAAAAGTCGCCGCCTGTGTTTTGTCTTTAAATTTTGATCAAGCCGAGGTTGGACATCGTCGAGGCTCTAGTACCATTTTGGGATCCCGCCCACAATGTGTTCCACTTTTCCGACTTTAAATTGACGCCCACGCTGGAGGAAATAGCAGGGTATGCTGGTCTCAATGACAATCTTAGAAGTCGGTACCCAGTGGCACCCAGGGCGGTGACTCCCCACAAGTTTTTGGATCTGTTGAACATTAGCTGGGACGTCCAAGACCCACACCTGTCCGAAGGTTTCTGCACTTTCTATTTTCTTTACAGATGTTATGGAGATCCCCAGGGTTATGAGGCTAACAACACTGGTCTAACTCACAAAGATCAGGCTAAATGGGAAGCCCGCTGGGGGCTAGCTTTTGTGGTAGCATTCTTGGGTACCTTGATTTGCCCAAGAAGTGACGGATGCATACACATCGGGCTTGTGGGAATAGCATATTTCATGATAAAAAAATCCAATGTCACCCATATACCGATGGTCTTAGCCGAGATTTACCGTGCTCTGACAATTTGCCAATCTGGGGGAAAGTTCTTTGAGGGGTGCAACGTGCTCCTACAAACCTGGCTGATCGAGCACCTCTGTCACCCCCCAGGCTACATGAAATACAGTTTAACCGGTTTGAATTGCATCGAGGAACATATTACTCGGGTAAAATGCCACCAATTTCTTGAGGGCACGGAAGCCTAGCACTCATACTTGAGCTCACAGACTGCCAACCAAATCGAGTGGACGTTCGGGTGGCTCCCTCTCAGCGAGGTTATCAATATGTCTGCTGAGGTTTGCTATCTCCTGCGAAGCATTCAGTCATATGCCCCGCACCGGATCTTACGCCAGTTGGGGAGACAATAGGGTGTTCCCCATGACGAGGATTTAAGCCAACAAGCCATTGAGTTATGCCCAAGAGCTGCATTTCCTGAAGGCAGGGTCCGCCAAATCTGGAACGAGTGCAGGTTTTTAGAACCTCAAACTCGGATGACAGACTTATCCAAAGGGGAAGTGGAGCCCGCCTACACCTCTTGGTACGGCGTAAGAGACAGGGAGCATCAAGAGCAAGAACGATCCGCAAAGAGACCCCACATACAACAATTCACAGAGCAAACTTAAGAGCATTGGACTTGGTTAGAAAAGGAGAACAACTACCAAGCCACCATAAGCAAGTTGGAGGCCCAGGTCAGGGAAATCAATTTCGAAAACATTCTACATACTGCCACAATTGAAGGGGAGAAAAATATATTAGCCCAAGAAAATAAAGTCCTCCGGGCCCAGATACAGGAATTGAAAACAACTGCTGAGAACCCAGAGAGAAGCAAAACTAATGAAAGGCTTATCAACAGCCTGAGGCATAAAGTATGCAGCTATGGGAATGATTTAGACAAAGCTGAAGAAGAACTGGCCGAAGTTCGGGCAAGATTAACAAGAAGCGCAGAAGAAAGAACAGAGTTTGTCCAGAGACAAAAGGAAATATGACCAGAAAGTCGTAGGCTTGAAAGAAAAATTGGCCGCCCTCGAGAACGAAATGGGCAAATAGGAAAAAAGATTTAAGACAGAGAGGGAACAATGCTATGCCATGATGGCTCGGTTAGAAAAAGAGTTGCAACAATGGCAAGAACAGAGTCACAAAGACGCCCAGACTTTAGAGGCGAGATCCCAGCAAATCGGGCGCCTGCTTCAAGAGAAGGGTATCATCAGGCGAAGGGTCCAAGAGATAGCTGACTACATCGTCACCAGATGCCAGGAATGCGAAGATATGACTCGGAACACTTTCTTCTCAGCGGTTATGATCTTCGTCCACAAGATAATGGACGACCTTTACCGCCTCCGACAAGACATAGCACGCAGGCCCGTGGCAAGGCCGAACGATGCCCCACCGGCCCCTGGAGCAACGGAAGCACTACTGTATTTTTGATGTTTTTCGAGTCTGTATTTCACTTTCGTAGTCATGTCTTGAGTCCACAGTAGTTTTTATATTTTTAGAAAATATGTGTCGCGACTGTTTTGCAAACTCTGTAATTCCAAAAGTGGGCTACAAGTTTTCTGTAATCGGAAGTGTTTTATTTAAATGGAAATTTTTAGAATGAAGATTTTAGAAAAAATGCATTTCTGTCCTTTGGGTTTTGCTATCATGAACTACGCGATGATCTGATTCACGCGGTGCCGTGATACGTAGGCAATCCACATAGGATTCAATCCTAACCATAAGAAAGGGAACCGAGCGAGGAATAAAAAATCAGAAGCAATAACAAAGGAAGATCAAGAATGATAAAAAGAAAAACAAGCTGAGAGATAAAGCCGGGATGAAGTACACAACTGTTGCAAAAACATATAGAAAGGCATTTAAATTAATCAGGTGCATTGCATACCCCGTACGTGCGATTGCCTATGTGATAAATGTTAAAATCTAACGTTTTATTGGTTCAATCTTAAGGTATTTTTAGGTGGTTGGTTTTGCGGTAACCTGGCTTCCCATCCTTACTTCACTAGATCAAAAGGGAGCATAGAAATGACATCTGCAAGTCACTTGCCAATCGACAACTCTTCCATGGAAGACCTAAATCCAGCCATCCAACATCTGAGTCCGCAACAGCTGAAGAGAACCGGACTCTGCGTTGCCGCATGCTGGAAATGTGGGATGCATGGTCCAATGGTAGGGAACCACCCAGTACCATCCCTGATTTCCCAGAGATAATCCCCAGGGCAGGAGGGACGTCCAACATCCCCATAAGCTACCCAGCCACGCCATTTGGATATCCAACTATTTCGGCTCACTTTGCCTGAAGGCCTTCTGAGGTTCGCCCCCAGGCCTTGTTTTCTAGTGTGTCTTCCAACATTTTCACCGCACCACCAATCTCCGCCACGGCCACACCAACTATCTCCGGGCCAAGTTTCGAGCCGCCATCATTCACATTTCAAATACCATCCATCCATCAGGATACCGCTCATGCTACTCCCAATGCATATCCCCAACAAACTCAGCCTGAGTTCACTTTGGGACAGTATAAGAAAAGCTTCGATAACAAAGATATAACTCGAAAAATGAAGAGTATTGAACAGAGCCTAAAAAATATACAGGGGCTGAGCGGGCAGAAAAATGTCTCCTGAGCGGACTTGTGCATGTTCCCGCACATCCATTTTCCCGCTCGGGTTCAAAGCCCCCAAGTTCAAAAAATATGACGGACAAGGGGACCCATAGCCCATCTGAAAAGTTACTGCAACCAGCTCAGGGGAGCAGGTGGGAAGGAGGAACTTCTCATGGAATATTTTGGAGGAAGCTTGATGAGGATTGCATCAGAATGGTACATGGACCATGATATATCCTGCTGGCACATATGGGATGACCTGGCATGGGAATTTGTCCGGCAGTTCTAGTACAATGTGGACATCGCTCCCGATAAGAACTCACTATCCAATCTCAAAAAGAAATCCTCAGAGAGTTTCAGAGAGTACGCCATCAAATGGCGCGAGCAGGTCTCCAGGGTCAAACCTCCGATGGATGAGGTTGAGATGGTCAGCGTCTTTATACAAGCACAGGAAGCTGATTACTTCCAAAATATAATGTCCGCCACGGGCAAACGATTCGCGGAAGCAATCAAAATTGGAGAAATGGTGGAGAATAATCTAAAAACTGGTCGTATCCTGAGCCAATCTGCCATAAGAGCAACCTCTCAGGCCATCCAAAGCGGATTGAGGGTTGCAGCCAACAGGAAAAAGAACGAAGAAGGGGCCATGATGGTTTCCGATGTCAGGAAGCGTCGACAATACCCATGCCCATTTCCCAAAGCTTCCCAATATTACCATCCTCACCAAGATGCAGCTTATGCTTCGCCCCCTTTTCCCTATGCGGTAATGAATGCTCAGCCACACCCCAGGCCACAACAACAATACAATCAGAACAGAACTCCACCCCAAAAAAATAACCATCGTCCCCCAGCTCCAAATAATCAACGCCCTCCTCAAAAAAGCTACCCGTACAATGCCTATCCCCGAGAACCACCAAGGAGAATTAATTTCACTCCCATCGGAGAGTCGTATTCCAGCCTCTTCCCAAAGTTGGTCCAGATGGGGCTCCTGCAACCCGTGCCTCCAAATGGGCAGAATCCTCAATCACCATCATATAGACGGGGTACAAGTTGTGCTTACCATTCCAGAGCAGAAGGGCACGACACGGAGGATTGCTGGACCCTCAAAAGGGCCGTGGAAATCCTTATAGAACAAAAGAAAGTGTTTTTAAGGTTGAAGAAGCTCCCAATGTGACGAACAATCCACTGCCCACTCACAATCATGGGACCGTCATCGGCATGATTTGCGAGGACCAGGATTTTGATCCGGTTCTAAAGGTCATCATCGCCATCGTAGACGTGGAAAGAAAACCCAAGGCGGCACCCAAACCAGTCAAGGAGATGAAGAAGAGTAACCCCGTCCCCCAGGTCACGGAAAAGGCTGAGACTGGAACAAATAAGGGACCCTCTAAAGACACTATCCTTTACATCCCCAAGGCACACAGGAAGGAACAAAGTGTGTTGAGCCCTCCCAGAAGGTTACAATTCAACAAGGCAATAATGAATGGCCCAAAAATGTACGTGCCGAAGGGGACGTATGCGGCGCGAAGGCAAATAATTTCACCCAGGCTGAATGAGCCCGTGGTTAGTAGCCGCGCGTCGCAAAATCCCATTAAGAATACTACTGCCGTCCCCTGGAATTACAATAGGACGATGATGACATACAAAGGGAAAGAGATTACTGGGGAAACAGGCGATATAAACTCTTCAGAGAAATACCTTGACCCCCAAGAGCTAAACAAAAGCAAGCTGAAACGCTTTCCGCCCAAAAGGCCGATCAGTGCCGGAGAGGCAGAAGAATTCTTCAAGAAATGAAAACCTCTGAATATGCCATAATCGAGGAGCTCAGAAATTACCCCACCCAGGTCTCGCTTCTATCCTTGCTGGTAAATTCAAACGAGCATCAGAAGATCCTGATCAAAACCCTCAACGAAGCATACGTTCCGGCCAACACCACAGTCGTGCAAATGGAAAGGATGGCAGAACGATTTTTTGAAGTCAACCGGATTTCATTCAGCAAGAATGATTTGCCCCCGGAAGGGGCCACCCACAACAAAGCTCTCCACCTAACTGTTAAATATGAAGGTTACTACGTGAAAAAAGTTATGATGGACGGTGGATCTGGGGTTGATATTTGCCCTCTATCGACCTTACAAAGACTGGAGATCGGGAATGAGAGAATCAGGCCCAACAATATGTGCGTCCGTGCATTTGATAGTATCAAGAGAGACATGATCGGGGAGATTGATTTGGTCTTGACAATTGGCCCTGTAGATTTTGAAGTGACATTCCAGGTCATGGATATGGATACTTCCTACAATTATCTCCTGGGAAGGCCTTGAATCCATGCGGCAGGGGCAGTGCCATCTACTCTCCACCAGATGGTTAAGTTCGAATATAAGGACCAGGAAATCGTGGTCCATGGGGAAGACGAGAAATCTATTTACAGGGACCCATTAGCCCCATGCCTGGAAGCAAGAGAGGGCAGCGAGCACATAGTCTACCAGGCTTTCGAGATTGTGGTTGCGGACCAGCATGAGGAAAGAACCCCGTGCTCTCAACCCTTCCTATCAAACTCGTCAATTATGGTCGTCAACGACATGATCAAACATGGGTACACACCTGGAAAAGGGCTCGAGGTGTCCTTGCAAGGCATTAAAGAACCCGTCACTTTGCCTACCAATAATTTTTTTTTTGGCATAGGGTTTCAAGCTACCCAAGAAGATGAAAAATGGGATGACCAACACAAGAAAAATGGTTGGGTATTGCCTTAGCCGATCCCACACATCACCGCATCATTTGTCAAGCCAAAATACGTTGAGGAAGAGGAAGAGGTTTTCACGGCCGAAGAGATAGAAGAAATATGTGGAGCAATGAGGCATATGTTGTATGAGGCCCATATGGTCCAACCAGTTGAGGGCTCTAGCACTGCCGAAGTACAGTATATGGGTCCTGACGCCAAGTTGCAAAACTGGGAGGCTACTCCATTCCCCGTCAGGTGGGAGTCCTGGTAGTTCAACTTTTGCCATCCTTTCTGTACTATGAGTTATTTCAGGGTGTAACTCAAGTGTTTTTAAATTCTTGCCTTTAAATTCCGATGTAAACCCTCCTATGTTCGAATTCAATGAAATGAAATCAAAATTTCATCGTCTATTATTCTTTCTGATTTTTGTGTACTTTTCTTATTTTTTCAGTTATAATAATGCGGCTTTAAAAAATATGACATGCTTGGGGACTACGTGCTCTGATCTTAATACGCCGTCTAACCTCGAAATAATGAATCAAGATATGAAGAAGAAGAGGCTTTTAGGGAAATAAATCGAGAATTAGAACAGTTCGAGAATAAGCCTAAGCCAAACTTAAACGAAACGGAACCCGTTAACTTGGGCAATGAAGAAGAGATTCGAGAAACCATGATAAGCGTCCACACAGATGAAAAGACTAGAGACACCTTGATTCAACTCCTATTTTAATTCAAAGACGTATTTGCTTGGTCCTACGACGACATGCCCGGACTAAGTATGGACTTGGTGGTACACAAATTGCCAACCTACCCCGGTCATCCACATTTCCAACAAAAGCAGAGGAAATTTAGAACAGACATGAGTGACAAGATCAAAGAAGAGGTCACTAAACAACTAAAGGCTGGAGTAATCCGAGTGGTCCAATACACCACCTGGCTGGCCAATGTGGTTCCAGTTCCTAAAAAGGACGGAAAGGTTCGAGTATTTGTCGACTACCGGGATCTGAATAAAGCCAGTCCCAAAGATAATTTTCCACTGCCGAACATACACATACTAGTTGAAAATTTTGCCAAACACGAGGTACAGTCTTTTGTCGATTGCTATGCCGGATATCACCAGGTGTTGATGGGTGAAGAAGATGTAGAAAAGACAACATTCACTACACCCCGGGGAACATAGTGTTACCCCATGCCGTTTGGTTTAAAGAACGTTGGAGCGACTTATATGAGGGCCATGACCGCCATATTTCACGACATGATGCATCAGGAGATTGAGGTGTACGTGGATGATGTGATCATTAAGTCCAGAACCCAAAGTGACCATGTGCAGCATTTGAGGAAATTCTTCGAACGCCTGCGCAGATATAATTTGAAATTAAACCCAGCCAAATGCGCTTTCGGAGTTCCATCCAAAAAATTACTAGGATTTATAGTCAGTCGACGGGGCATCGAGCTGGACCCAACAAAGATAAAATCTATCCGGGATCTCCCACCCCCAAGAACCAAGAAGGAAGTCATGAGTCTGTTGGGTAGGTTGAATTACATCAGCAGGTTCATCGCTCAGTTGACCTCCACATGCGAGCCTATATTCAAGCTATTGAAAAAAGATGCGGCCATCAAATGGACAGACGAGTGCCAGGACGCTTTTGACAAGATCAAAGAATATCTGTCAAATCCTCCAGTGCTAGTCCCACCAGAACCAGGGAGACCTCTGTTCCTATACCTGACGGTGCTAGAAAACTCCTTTGGTTGTGTTCTCGGGCAACACGATGCAACGGGAAAGAAAGAGCAGGCCATTTATTACTTAAGTAAGAAATTTACAAGCTACGAATCCAAGTATTATCAGTTAGAAAGGACTTTCTGCGCTCTAACTTGGGTTGCTCAGAAGATCCGACATTATTTATTGTCTTATACCACCTACCTCATCGCGAGGATGGATCTTTGAAATACATATTCCAAAAGCCAATGCCCACCGGGAGATTAGCGAAATGGAAAATCTTGCTCACAGAATTCGATATTGTCTATGTCACTCGCACAACTATGAAAGCTCAAGCATTGGCCTATCATCTAGCTGAAAATCCGGTTGATGATGAATACCAACCCTTGAGCACTTATTTTTCGAATGAAGAGATCAACTCCGTCGAAATAATCTCGGAAGGCGCTGGCACCTGGAAAATGTTCTTCGACGGAGCAGCCAAGGCGAAAGGTATTGGGATAGGGGCAATCTTGATTTCACCCACAGGGAAACACTACCCTGCCACGGCCCGCTTCCATTTCTTCTGCACAAACAATACTGCCGAATATGAAGCTTGTATAATGGGCATGAATATGGACATTGACATGGATGTAGAAGAGTTGTTGATCATGGGAGACTCCGACTTGATCATTAAGCAAGCTCAGGGAGAGTGGGAAACTCGGGACATTAAACTCCTTCCCTACAGACAGCATGTGGAGAATCTTAGTAAGCGATTTAAAGCCGTCAAGTTGAGATATGTTCCTCGGTGCCACAATGAGTTAGCTGATGCGCTGGCCACCCTAGTTGCAATGCTGCCCTATCCGGGTAATGTTCGCACAGACCCATTGGAGATCCAAATCAAGGAAATACATGGTTATTACAACACGGTCGAAGTAGAACCCGATGTCCAACCATGGTATCATGATATTAAAAGATTTTTGAAGACAAGAGAATATCCCGAGCAGGCCAACGGAGACCAAAAGAGAACCATCCGAAGGCTCGCTAGCAGTTTCTTCCTAAGTGGGGAGTACTGTATAAAAGGACCCCCGATCTAAATCTGTTAAGATGTGTAGACACCAAAGAAGCCGAAAGGATCATGGGCAGGGTCCATTTAGGAGTATGCAGCCCCCACATGAATGGGTACGTCCTCGCAAAGAAAATCTTGCGGGCTGGATATTATTAGATGACCATGGAGAAAGATTGTTTCAGTTTTGTCCGGAAGTGCCATAAGTGTCAAATACATTGCGACCTAATCCATGCGCCACCTTCAGAATTGCATCCTATGTCGGCACCCTGGCCATTTGTTGCTTGAGGAATGGATGTCATTGGGCCAATCGAGCCAAGGGCCTCAAACGGGAACATATTCATTTTGGTTGCTGTCGACTATTTCACAAAATGGGTCGAGGCCGTCACGTTCAAAGCTGTCACTAAGAAAGTGGTGGTGGATTTCGTGCATGCTAATATCATCTGTCATTTTGGTACCCCAAAAACTATCATTACCGACAATGCGCAAATCTAAACAGTAACTTGATGAGGGAGGTATGTGAACAGTTCCAGATAACACACCGCAACTCGACCCCTTACTGGCCCATAGCAAATGGCGCCGTTGAAGCAGCAAACAAAAACATCAAGAAAATTCTCAGGAAAATGATTCAAACATCCAGACAATGGCATGAAAAGTTTCCTTTTGCATTGTTGGGATATCGCACGACTGTACGTACATCGGTTGGAGCTACCCCTTACCTATTGGTTTATGGCATTGAAGCCGTAATACCCGCTGAAGTTGAAATTACTTCCCTTCAGGTTATTGTCGAAGCAGAAATTGAAGACAATGAGTGGGTCAAGACCCGACTGGAGAAATTAACTCTGATTGATGAGAAAAGAATGGCCGCAGTGTGCCACGGACAATTATACCAGCAAAGAATGGCCCGCGCTTACAACAAGAAAGTGCGACCTAGGAACTTCGAAGTAGGGAAACTCGTTTTAAGACGTATCCTCCCACACTACAAAGAAGCGAAAGGAAAATTCACCCCAAACTGGAAAGGTCCATACATCATAAGGAAATTGGTACCAAAGGGAGCGTTATACGTGGGGGACATCAAAGGAAATGACCCGGAAACGGCTGTCAATGCAGATGCCGTCAGAAGGTACTATGTTTGATCCTCTATATATTTGTAAGTGTTCTCCAGTTGGGATGACGAAGGCTTTCATTCTCGCTACCCAAACAACATTAACCCTTTTGCAAACCCTTTGAGCCGGTTATTCCTCTTTGATTACCCTCTTTGGAACCCGAAAGTGTTATTGGAGAAAAAGAAATGTTGAAAAAAAAAACCAACAAAAGTTTCCTGAACTATGTTCGACTTGATTCCGAAAGGATACGTAGGCAGCCTCTCCCTGGGGTTCAGTCACACCAAAATAAAAATTCACATTTCCCCAAGAGTTTAAGCTGGGGCAAGTGTTAAGATTCGGCAATGTGTCGCCTGAGAGGTTCCAAAGTTGTAGCTCAATCCAAANGTACAGTTTTTAGGAGCTGATACACGCAATGAGAGAAATTAAAATGAGAGAGTCTTATCAGTGAAAACCCACACGGGCACTGTAAGGCGACGGTGAGTAGAGAAATTGAAAATGAGAGATTCTTGTTAGTGAAAACTTGCAAAGAGAACTACAAGACGACGGTAAGAAGAGAAATGAGAGAGGTTAGTCGGTGAAAACCCGTAAAGGGCGCCACTAATCGAAAAGGATAATGGATCACTGATATGGACGCGGTCTGGGGCAAGGTTTCTCGATCTCGTGATAATAGTTGTGATGAATTTATGAGAGTCGGACGGTTTACACGGATCAGACATCCAATCAAAAAGGCATGTCATGATAATCGAAGTCCGCATGCACTCCAGATAAGTCCTTCTTTCCTTTCCGCCGAAAGGGGTACTTTTTGTTTAAATTCATTGTCCATTCTGTCGTTCATTTTTCTTTGAATCCCTTTTGGTCTAACTCTATTCCGAAACTAAGGCAAATAAAGGATGGCAAGGCTGATTTACAGGGCTCTCATTTGACACGGGCTAATATGCGAAAGGTATCCAGCCTCGTCAGAGGCATCTAGTCGATCTCGACTGGCCATAGCGATCGATACTTCAAACTCAAAACCCTTGAAAGGAGGAAATCAAATTGAAGTTGAAAGGTTGAGCCCCGTGTGGCTAACCATCTTGGCAGGGTTTGAAAAGCCGAAATATCCCAAATGACCTAAAGTTACAGTTGGAAGAAAAGTCAGGAATGAAAAGCCAATAAAGGCGAAATAAAGTTGGAAAGGTTAAATCCCACGCGACTAACCGTCGCAGCAGAATTTGAAGGGTCAAAAGTCCCCCCAATACTCTGGAAATCCAAAAGGAAAGCAAGTGAAAAGCCTACAAAGGCAAAGTAAAATGTTGGGTCCCACGTGACCGATCTCCATGGCGAAATCTAGAAAGCCGAGGCCCCTGGGATTAGATATGAAACCCAATCCCCAGCAAGCAAACAAGCAAGCAAGTGGTTGAGGTATTCATCAAAAGAACTAAGATCAAACAGTTGAAAATCAAGGACACAAAACCAACCACCGTTTCAAACTAACAAATTGTTCTTTGTTTGAAAATAGGAAACATGTGCAAAAGCAATCGTGCAAAAAGCAGGTGAGATCAAAAGGAATTGCGCAAGAGCTAGAAGGAGCTCTACAGCATTGACTCCAACGAAAGGGAAGTTTCCTCCAAAAATCTTTTCCCGCATATATATAAAAAAGAAGAAGAAATGTAGTTGAATATGATGCAGCCCTAAAGTAGCATAGGGTCCTCAACCCCTAGCCAAACATTTTCCAATCGAGGATATCCCAGTCCTCAGTTGATGCCAACATAGGGTCCCGCACCCAAGCAAACACCGCCATAACCTGGTGATATCTTCTTTTTCTGACAACAACATAACCTGTTGATCACTTCCTTTTCCAGGCAACAACATAACCTGTTGACCTTTCCAGACACCAGCATAACCTGGTGATCTTTCTGACAACAGCGTAACCTGTTGATCATCTTCAGACACTGGTATAACCCAGTGATCTCTTTTCCCCAGGCAACAACACAACCTGTTGACCTTTCCAGACACCAGCATAACCTGGTGATCTTTCTGACAACAGCGTAACCTGTTGATCATCTTCAGACACTGGTATAACCCAGTGATCTCTTTTCCCCAGGCAACAACACAACCTGTTGACCTTTCCAGACACCAGCATAATCTGGTGATCTTTCTGACAACAGCATAACTTGTTGACCTTTCCAGACACCATCATAACCTAGTGATCTTCATGACAACAACATAACTTGTTGATCATCTTCAGACACTGGTATAACCCAGTGATCTCTTTTCCCTAGGCAACAACACAACCTGTTGACCTTTCCAGACACCAGCATAACCTGGTGATCTTTCTGACAACAGCATAACCTATTGATCATCTCCTGACACTGGCATATCCCGGTGATCTCTTTTTCAGGAAACAACATAACATGTTGACCTCCCAGACACCAGCATAACCTGGTGATCTTTCTGAAAACAGCATAACCTGTTGATCATCTCATGATACTGGCATAACCGGGTGATCTCTTTTCCATGCAACATCATAACCTGTTGACCTCCCAGACACCAGCCTAACCTGACGATCCTTTCCTAAACAACAGCATAACCAGTTGATCATTTTCTGACATTGGCACAACCCAGTGATCTGTTTCTGGCAACAGCATAACCTGTTGACCTTTCTAGACATCGGCATAACCTGGTGATCTCTTCGGACAACAACATAACCTGTTGATCATTTTCTAACATTGACATAACCCAATGACCTTTTCCCCGGCAACAACATAACCTGTTGATCATTTTCTGACATTGGCACAACCCAGTGATCTGTTTCCGGCAACAGCATAACCTGTTGACCTTTCTAGACGTCGGCATAACCTGATGACCTCTTTTGACAACAACATAACCTGTTGACCATTTTCTGACATTGGCATAACCCAGTGACCCCTTTGTCTTGCAATAGCATAACCTGTTTACCTTTCCAGACACCAGCATAACCTGGTGATCTCTTTCTTGACAACGGCATAACCCGTTGATCCTCTCCCCCGACGCCGGCATAACCCGGTGATTTTTTTTGACGACAGCATAACCTGTCAATTCTCTTCATAGGATCTCCAACCCCTAGTTGATTTTACCTTTGGTCATAGGGTATCCACTCCCTAGTCTACAATAACGTCGGTTGCACTGTTCCAGGATTTTCATTTGTTTTCAATAATAAAGTAGTATAGATTTCCTTACAATAACTCACGAAATTTTCCTAGTGAAAACTAGGGCAGAAAATTTCGTTCGTTCACTTTTTTGATTGTGCAGATAACCTTTGTTAGGACATTGGACTCGAGATGACCAAAAGAAGAAGTTTCGATCTAGAATAATAAAGCAAAAAGAGAAAAGAGATGATTGAATCCAAAGTGTAGAAAATGGGGAAGACATGGACTATTCAGGACGAGATTGAAATCATCTGTTCAGCACATCCTGCCTTGATCCGAGGAACGATAAGACAAAACCAACACCTGAGGCTAACAAGCGTCAATATCCAGGTCAGAGTCAGCGAAAGATCAAGACTCAAGACCAGGTCTTAGATAGGAATCTTGTAACTAGCAGCTGATAGGTTTAGTTAGTCTGTCATTTTGATTAATTTTGGTGTAATAAGGAGATCAACAGCAGTAACAGCAACCGTCGCAGTGAAACCACAGTTACTTGGTAGTCCCAGCTACCAAAACTTCCAGACTACACTGACCTGATTCCTTTATAGCCAAGGATATGTAGGCAACCTTTGAAGCAGGGGTCGG
>ML312547.1:1778-21455 GCA_005239505.1 Nicotiana paniculata
AAATAATAAAAATCACATGTTGTAATCGCGGGTGCATTTCATGTGGTACGGTTACAATATGTCCAAAAACAAACGAGCGCACGCCATCGTGACTTGTTTCAAGATAAATCCATAAATATCAAAAGCGGTTTTAAATTATAAAAGTTAAATGCGCAATAGGTTAAAACACGTATTTAGTCAGATAACTTAGGCCAAATATTAATAGTTAAGCGACCGTGCTAGAACCACGGAATTCGGGAGTGCCTAACACCTTCTCCCGGGTTAACAGAATTCCTTACCCGGATTTCGGGTTCGCAGACATTTTAAACAGAGTCAAAAACTTCCTCTGTTTGGGATATTAAAATAAACGGTATCTCGGAGCATCGTCAAAAATCCGGGTGGCGACTCTAAAAAATAATAAATAATCCCAAAATCGAATAATGTCACTTTAATTGGAAAAACTCCCTTATTACCCTCCTGGGGGTGGAAAAAGGAGGTGTGACAGCTCTGGCGACTCCACTGGGGATATCGAACCCGGAATCTTGTTCAGGGTTCAAGAATTCGAGCTTAGAATGACTGTTGTATTTGGATTTATTATCTGATTTTACATATTTGAACCTAATGTGCTAAATGTTGCTTTTACCGCTTTGATATNAGAAAAACTACGTTATTACCCTCCCGGGGGTGGGAAAAGGAGGTGTGACAATTGAAATCTCTTTTTTTGAATTCTTGAAGTCTTGATTAAGTTTATATATCAAAAACCGCATATATGGGAATTGTCCTTATTTGGATAATAAAATTGGGTGTTTCTCTTAATTAATTTTTTTCAGTCTGGTCTCTGTTAAAATTTTTTTTTACAAATCAAAAGACATCATGCATGTACTAAAATCATATACTATGTGTTTACTTTTGGTGCAAGTGTTATTTCATGGAAATCTTCAAAACAGACTTGTATAGCATGGTCTACTATGGAGTCTGAATTCACTGCTCTTGAGTTGGCAAGGCAAAAAGCCGAGTGGTTGAGAAACTTATTGGCAGACGTGCCTTTGTAGGGAAGACAAGCTTCACCAGTTTCTCTACATTGTGACTCACAGGCAGCAATTGGAATTGCGAAAACGTACAATGAAAAAAGAAGACATATCCGCATTAGGCATGGTGCGATAAAACACTTGTTGAAATATGGTGTTATTTCCTTAGAATATGTAAGATCTAAAAGAAATTTGACGGATCCTTTAACCAAGAGTTTGGCAAGGAGAGTTGTCCTTGAAACGTCGAAGGGGATGAGACTAAAACTCGTGGATTGAGGAAGTATGGTAGATACCCGTTTGTGGTCAAACGAAACCACATGAAACCTCAATATTCACTACATTTCCTATTCATAAGGCGTGTGGTAGTGCTTTATAAGGTTGAGCTCATTTTGCTCTTAATGATTCCATAGCCTTAAGGTGGTCTATGTGTAGAAAGACTTGATGGAATCACCTATGTGAGTATAAAGGTGTGGTCACCTGTTATGAAAGTCTTGGGATGTCTTTCTAGAGCACTCATGAGACCCAAGGTATGTGCATGACCATAAAGCACTTTGTTAGTATCGCGGAATTTGCATAAAATTAAGGATATAGTATATTTTGTGGGGGTCTCAACTAATGTACATTCGGTTCGAGAGTAGTTCACTTTGTGGATGTTAGTTGTTGCTTCATTTCACTACGTGTCAATTCAAACCAAGAGATATTGACACTTAAGTACATGTTTCTTCTTTAACCCAGAATTATTTTTATACTATTTTTTGTCTTGCATTAGTGTGGGATTGTTGGTATTATTTAAACTTGATAATGCAAAATCAAAGATTTTCTTTGTGGTCCCTTTTTCCTTCTTTACTTCTTTGTCCCTCATTAGTTGTGAAAAGTTATTTCTTTCTCTTTATATTAAATTGATTTTGTTGAGCTTGTAAAGAACTAGTGAAAAGGAGTGATCTCACGCACTTATAAAATTAGTCCGAAAAGCAAAACGAATTAATTTGCCCCCCTCCCCATCCTCCGTGCACGAGATATACACGAAGTCTAATACCTGTCTTGCATCAATTGGTATGAAGTAAATACTAGATGCGAGTAAGCTTTTACAGATGCAAATTAACATGCAAGGGGCCATAATATAATAGTGGGTGTCGAATTGTGGGATTAACTATCTCATATAGAAGGTGAAAAAATTAATTTCATGGATATCCCATCATAGGATATCCCACCGTTGTATCAAACGATCTCTTAGCATAAAAGTTATCCTGGAATTAGCTAATACCCCAAACTAAATATGGGATAAAGTTAATTCGAAACTTTATCCCGAAATTATTATTCTTATTCCATGTACCAAACAACTCCTAGGGGAATAATTTGTGAGAAAATCTTTATCTATTGCATATATACCAGCTCAATGAATATGTCACACGTGCATTGTTCTCTCTAAAACCATAATTAATCAATACTGATCTTTATCTTAATTTATTACTTAATCATGATAAATTCATATAATTTGATGTAAAAATTAAGTTATCATGATTTTGTGTTGGCAAGAATTATCCATAAAACAAAATTGAAATGATGATTAAGCATAAGGATGAATAACTTGTGTGGTATGAAACCATTACCGAGAAATACGCAAGACCTGCCATGCAGAAGCAGAGGAAGCTCAAAAACAGCCCCCCTCCCTCTACTCTTTACCATTACATTTTTTTTTACCTCTATTATCTATACCGCTATTTATTCATCATCATCTTCCAATCCTTCACCCCTCTACAAAAAGCAGTCGTATCGGCGATAGCCTCGCCGGTGTCCCATTTAATTTCTTTACCTCACAAAAATAAAAACAAAGAACCATTTCATAAGCAGAAACAAAAAAATTCTAGGTACCAAAGATTTTCTTTACGTTTCCTGGCTGTCTTTTCTCATCCCCGAGAAAAAAAAAGCCAGGAAATTGATATCACCATATTCTTTTTCTTTCTAAAAAAATTTCAACTTTATCCTGTTATTCGCATATTTTGGAGGCCATTTTGTATAAACTCTCTCTTTAGGGTATTTGGGAATTATACTGCTTGATTATCTTGATTAGTTTATATGCTGCATTTACGAATTCATGAGCATGGCGGATACTGGGGGAGAGAAGAAAAAATTAGTGATAATTGGAGGTGGAGTTGCTGGTTCTCTTATTGCAAAGACCCTTCAAGACGAGGCCAATGTTTTTCTCATCGATACGTACGTGAGCATTCTTTTCTTCTTTTTTTCACATTCTATCATTATTATTATTATTATTATTTCGCGTTACGTTGCGGAGCCACATGCAACGAAGAGAATTCATCACAAAGTTATACTAGCAAATAGGAAAAAAAATTAGAGACTCCCACATGGCATTCTCAAATACTTTTGATATTAGAGAAGTATATAGGTTCAAATCTCATGTGTGACATTTATGTATGTTTTTTAATCCCCTTGTCAGAATTTGTCTCCGCCACTAAATTTTATTGTATAGGAGACTCTAATGGACGAGGCGGATCCAGAATTTCAGGTTTATGGGTTTTTGCCGTAATTTTTAATTAATATGCAATAATATTTGGGTTCACAGTTAGGTATTTATAAATATATTTAGTGAATTTCTTAATATAAATACAAAGTCTACGTAAAAGTTACTGGGTTCCCGAAACCCGTAGTCAATGCTCTAGGTACTAATGGATACAACTGACTATAAGCCTTGGTCATTCTATCATCAGGTAAAGGCCGATTATAACTAATTTGAGATTGAGACTTAGTTGATTATTGTATGTTTTTATATACAAAGGATTTTATATAGCCGACACAAAACATTTTGGGATTGAGACATATAGTATATTCTTTTAATGATCGATAGGGTTATGTGTCCCTCGTTAATTGAAGGAATGAGTTGTTTGTCTCCTTATATAATCTTTGGCAGTTTTTATCTCATGAGTTAATTTTTTGGGTTGAGTTAGGCGTAATTAAGATCCATCTTCTTATCGTTGTATTAGAGCCAAGCCCATCCTAATTGTTGGGTTACCCAATGTTAGGGCGATTTACCCTATGTTAAGCCCTCATATATGTTGTCCACCGCTCCAAATGTCCAGCACTAGGCTTGTGTAGGAATTAAGTGTCGTACATTGGTTGAGAATAATCCGTTGTATTAAGTGCAAGGTCCATTTTCTTAATACACAGCTTATTATGTAATCAACTATACCATCTGAAGCAATTATTGGCGTTTTTCTTTAGAAAATAACATGGTTAATTAATTTATTAGTTGTGGTGTGTTCTAGTTAACTGAATGCAAGAAATGTTTACAGGAAGGAGTATTTTGAGATTCCTTGGGCAGCTTTAAGGTCAATGTGTGATCCTTCATTTGCCAAAAGAGCAATTTTTAGTCACTCCGAATACCTTCCCCATGGAAATGTCATTACATCTGCTGCTGTTGACATCACAGATAAGGAGGTAGTAACTGCGAAAGGCGACAGAGTTGCATATGATTATGTTGTGATTGCTACTGGTCATTCAGAAGTTGGTGGTTACACAAAAGATGAGAAGTTCAGTCAATACCAAACAGGTAACATCATGGATCAGTTGATATACTTGTATAGATTGCATGATCATCTCTTATTTCCTTAAAACCTTCGCTAGTAATGGAACCAAATGAATCCGAACAAAGCAAAATGAATATAGAGGATTCATACAATCAAACTCGAATAGTTCGCGATTGAGTTTTAGTTGTTGTGTACCTTTCCTGTTGAGATGCGAGAGGCGAGGTTGAGATGGTTCGGACATGTTAATTAAGACCAGAAACACAGAAACCCCAGTTAGGAGGTGTGAGAGGTTGGTTGATGGGTATGAGGGGTAGAGGTAGGCCAAGGAAGTTTTGAGGAGAGGTGATTAGGCGGGACATGACACAGTTGGAACTTACTGAGGACATTACCTTTGATAGGACAATGTGGAATTCGGGAATTAGGGTAGAAGTTAGTAGGTAGTCGAACATTTCCCTTTGTCTTCCTCATTCGATAGTATTAGTGTTAGTATGATATCTTTTTATTCTTAGATTGCTATTACTACCTAGCATTTAATTGTAATCTTGTTGTTGTTAATACTTGTCGTCATTACTTCTTTTGATCTACCCTTCCAGTGTAAAGGTAAGGCTGTGTACATCTTACCCTCCCTAGACCCCACTTGTGGGAATTCATTTGATTTGTTGTTGTTGCTGTTGTTCTTTCCTGGTTACAGGGCTCATGAACAGCTTCAGTTTTACTCGTTTTTCTTGGTTGACAGATCATGAAAAGATAAAATCTGCAAGCTCCATATTAATAATCGGGGGAGGACAAACAGGCGTAGAACTAGCTGCTGAAATTTCTGTGGATTATCCTGATAAGAAGGTGACTATTGTGCATCGAGGATCAATGTTGTTGGAATTTATTGGAGAAAGGGCGAGCAAAAAGGTAGTGAATTGGCTAAAATCAAGGAATGTTGAAATCATTCTGGGGCAATCAGTAGATGTAAATGCGGTAAAAGATGGTCATGTTTATAAAACATCAGGTGGAGAAACTATAGATGCTGAGTGTCATTTTATTTGCATTGGGAAGCCAATTGGTTCGGGATGGATAAAAGAAACTGCGTTGAAGGATAGTTTGGATATTCATGGAAGGTTGATGGTTGATTCAAATTTGAGAGTCAAGGGTCGAACCAATGTCTTTGGTGTCGGAGATATTACTGATATCCCTGTAAGTTTTCAAGCCTTTCTCTAGTCACTTTTGGTTCTGAAAACTCATATTTGTCACATTATTTTAATAAAATGATTATGGTAAGAAAACTGAACCATGTTAAACAGCTGATTATAATTTGGAAACTGGTATATATTGAGATCCTGCTCAAGGAATCAACAGTTTCATGCTCTCATGTCCCTGAGCTATTCTGTATATTTCGTTTTGATGTTTATATAGCCGATGTAAAATTTTCTTATTTATGGATCTCTACTATTACACGTAGTGTGTCTTTGTATTTTCTTGTTGTTGTTGTTGGTTGTTTTCTGTTTACTGTTTCTTAAGCCGGGAGTCTATCGGAAACAACCTATATATCTACGGTACGTAGGGGTAAGGTATGCGTAGGTCCACACTACCCTCCCCAGACCCCACTTCACTTGTGGAATTACACTAGATTTGTTGTTGTTGTTGTATAAAATTTCTTCTTATTGCATGCAAAAACCAACTTAAGTGTCCTTTGCTCTTTTGTTTTGTATTAATAATTGAGAAGCAATGGGAAGAAACATGGTATATATAAAGTTGAGGGATCGATTAGGTTAGGACAGTTTCACTTAATTACTGCTTCTTGCTTCTGTTTTTGCATGAGTCTTGTACAATATACACACTTGTATGTGTTGTTATATAAGTAATGCATAAGAGATTCTGACATATACACTACTGGTGAAAAACCAGGAACTTAAACTAGGATATTTAGCTCAAAGACACGCAGTGGTAGCTGCCAAGAACATCAGACTGTTAATGAAGAATCCAAGTGAGAACAATTTGAATGTATATAAGGCTGCATTGCCATTGTCATTAATTGCTCTAGGCAGAAGAGAGGCTGTAGCTCAGTTTTATTGTTTATCGATGATTGGACGCCTTCCAGGGATGATAAAATCTGGAGATTTATTCGTTGGAAGAACTCGGAGGCAACTTGGTTTGCTACCTGAACTTTCATAAACTTGTTTCTTTATCTGCAGGTTCAACATGTGTATTCTTTAGCTAGTTCCCTTGTAAACATCATAGTTTGTTAATAATATGTTATATTCAGTTACATCCGTCTTATTCTTCCCTTGTACAAGATTGTGGTGGCTCTGTAATCCTCTATGACTTAAACATTGTTAGAAACATATACTATTACAGTTTGCTCTTCATTGTTGAATTTAAATCATGCACTGACATTGTCAAAACATTTACAGTATCATAGCACTTACAAAATAATTACAGATAAAACCTCTATACTAATATTTCATGAGTAACCTCATAAAAACAATAACCAACCTGCTATAATTTTTTTAGATTTGATTGAACGTGTAAGAAATCTTTTATATAACTTAATACCTTTATTATCTCCACCCTTGACAATTTTTCATCATCATGAAAAAGGCAACATAACTTTCCCAATTCTTATTTAGTCCAAAGAGCTATTGAAGTGGAGAAGTTGTCTTTTTTCAAAAAGTACATTTTGACCTTGGTAAAACATGATTATTAGATTTTTGACCCGCAATTAAAGTTTGTGGGACAATTTGATGACCAAGCGGGCAGATTCAAATTCAAATTATATTGTTATGAGTTCGAAATTAATTCACCTTTTGGTTTGCTCTTGTACTAGTTATAAGGCAAATCACCTTTCAACTTGCATTGTATTTCTTCTTTTTGTATTGTACTTTTAATGTAATCATTAAGAAACTAAATTCAAGTTTTCCGTTTTAATAAATTTGTGATTATTTGAACCAATTATTTTGTACCGTAAGGAATAGAACAAACAATGCAAAATACATTCTTATAATATCAAGTCATCAAAAATATATCTTTGTATAATGCAAATAATTCGTGACACGGGGTTATAATAGTAAATAAAAAATATATTCTCCCTCTTTGGGTGTCAACAATATATGTTTTTTTTTCTATAAGTATAGACCCTAATTTGAGGTCTTTTTTCATAAATGTATAAATTTTGGTACGAGCCTAAAGTAATTAGTGAAAAAGTTTTACCATATTTTAAACTTTTTGTTCCAGACAAAACACAACGGATCATTTGTCAGAGTAGTATAGTAGCGCATTTGGACTCGTACAAAGTAATCAATTTTGGTGAGTTTACATTACAATTTAGCAACTCCGATTGAATCAGAAAACCCTAAATTTTTAAGACGGAGGAAGAAGAGGAAAGGTAGAAAGATGAAGAGGGTTTTCGGCATTAAGAAAGAAACACAACCTCCTCCCTCCGTTCAAGATGCTTCCGATAGGGTAATCTTTTTTCTCTAACAAATACTGCTGAACTTTGCACATGCACTGCAATGCCTCTTTCATTTTTGTATTCCGTTGTTTTTTGGCTGTGTTCGAACAGGTATTCAATGTTTTCTGCATTTTTTTCCTATCAATTGAACTTCCTCTGATCTGGAAATAATGGCGGGTTCGGAGGATGTATAAGATCACTAGTACACCAGATCCCATTTCTGTAGTTAATTTTTTATTATTATTATTATTTGTGGTAGTTGAGGTAGGATAGGTGTCATGCAGAAGCAAATCTAGGATTTAAATTTGATCCTTTCGATTCTTGCGACTGAACCCATTACACCTTTGGAATAATGGGCTCAGAATTTAAGTATTTGTCAAAATTATAGTGAAATTAGTGATTCTTCACAATTATATCTATACTCCATGTTGAAAAGACTGGTTCAGTTGAACACATTGGTTATATACTTCATCAGCCTCTACTGCTACCGGAAGTCCTCGTGTTGTATCCTTCAGTATGTAAATTCGAGCTTGATGATCACTGCATCTATTTTTTCTGTGTAAATTTTAGATCAAATCCTAATATTTTTTATAATTTAAACTAGTCATAGACACTAGATAAAAAGTATAACCCTTTTGGCAAACATTTTAGAAAATGTTGAAAAATTGTAGTCAATTCTTATGACTTCTTATGATCTGATCATACTATATGTGTCAAAATGGTTACTCGATTAGTATTGAGTATGGCAAAGAAAATGCTTATTTTTTTATCCCTTGAATGGTGATACGAGTATTTCATGAACCAAAATTACATGAGGGAGTTGCAGTGGAACTGAACTTCTATCATTTCTTTTCTTGGTCTGTTTCACAATCTCTGGCAGTATAATGAAAGACGGTTGCTTGTTATGGTTTCCAGTTGATTAACCTGGAAGATTTATCAATTTTTCACTCTCTGCAGTTTGATGATTACTACTGGTTGCTTGTGTGGGGGTAATCTGATATTTTAAATTGCTTCTTGATTGTCCAGATTAATAAAAGAGGTGAGACAGTGGAAGAGAAAATCAAGAAGCTTGATTCTGAACTTGCAAGATACAAGGAACAGCTGAAGAAGACTCGACCAGGTCCAGCTCAGGAAGCTATAAAAGCTCGAGCAATGAGGGTTTTGAAGCAAAAGAGAATGTGAGTTATAATAATCTATTGTTACCTCGAATGTGATGAAGTTAAAGTGGCTTGTCAACAATGAAGTTCAATTACTCGTTAATGAGTGTATACTGAATTTCAAGTCAAACAGTTTGAGGTCTGAAATAAACTATTAAAACACAGTAAACCAGGATCTCTCTCTCACTCTCTCTCTCACTCTCTCTCTCTCGCTCTATCACGCGCAGACACACACACACACGTGCACACACAGACACACTCTCTCTCTCTCTCTCTCGCTCTATCACGCGCAGACACACACACACACACACACGTGCACACACAGACACACTCTCTCCCTCTCTCTCTCAAACATTTTGAAAGACATGGAACATTAAGGTACAAACTTGCTGATCCTTAGTGTGACCATATAGCGAGAAATAAAAACAGTGGGTTAGTCATGTTTACGGACTTTTTATCTAAAGGCCTAGTGCTTTAAAGAGCTTCAGTAAATTGACCTGGTTCCTTAACACAGTTCCTACAAAAGTCATGCCGGGTTTTTAAAGAAAGATAAGAAAAAAGAGGAGAGAATCTAGCTTCCTCTGTTTGTAATATGATTCCTCTACTGATATCACTTGGTTATATTTGAAGCAGAAGTAGGCTGCACCGGATCGTTAATTCAGTTGAAGATCGAAAAACTTAACTGCACTCTTATTTTCCCTTTGTTGTTTGAGGTAGAAATTACATTTTCAGACACTACTTAGGCATAGCTTTCTCTAACCGCTGAGACACATTTCTTTTACCTGTTTTTCAGTCTTATATCATGTGTTGACATTTTGTTTCACAAATGCATAAGCTGTCCATTGAATAATCGACAGGTATGAAGGTCAACGTGACATGCTATACAATCAGACATATAACCTGGACCAGGTCTCGTTTGCTGCTGAGGGAATCAAAGATGCTCAGCAAACAGTATGTTAAGTGGCGTTCTGCTCTTTCCTGAGCTACCTTTCCACAATTCCAAAGTCCAAACTTTGTCCTATTGCATATTACTGTATATCAATTGCTTGAGTGGGTAATTCTTATCTGCATTACCCCAGAAGTAGAAGACACCATTTCCATCTTGATATTCCACAAGTCCATAAACATTCTTGTTTTAAGTTCACGCATGAATAGTAGCCTGAAAATCGGAGATCTAGAACATATTGTGAAGCATCATTTTGTTTTAACAACTCATGCTCCTTGAGTTCTAACATGCTTTACTTTAAACTTTGATTGATTGCTATTTATGGAAGTAGAGAAAAATGAGCTTAAATTATTGACTGGCAATCATCTGGCACGGTTACCGATGCTTAGGCTTACGAGTTGCTGTGGTTGACAGACTTTTCAGCTATGTGAAATTCATGTTAAAGTTGTCTTTTTCTTGGTAGCGCCCCGTCGGGCACAGCTCAAGGCTCGTCAAGCGAAGCTTATTCTGTAACCTGATTGGAACCTGCTGCCTACCTCCCTAGAGGTAGGAGGACAACCAATTTGTCATGAGGAAGGGATTTCTTTTTGTGTTTCGTAGAGTTTCTTATTCTCCAATACGTTCAATTTTCGTTTGAAGATTGGTGTTTTTGAAGGCACAATTGAGCAATTGGATTCATTTGTTTGGAGTGGGATTTGCGATTATTAACTTGGTTTTGTTTCTCAGATGGCAGCTTTAAAGTCCGCAAACAAAGAATTAAAAGGAGTGATGAAAACTGTGAATATTCAAGACGTAGATGTATGTCTTCTCCACTACCCTTATATGTTTTCTTTTAAGTATCCCTAAGTTTCATCTTTTCCTTTTTATTTATGTTCATGGTTGTGAAGTTTATCCATATTGTGATACTCTTCTGCGTAAATGTAGAACTTACAAGATGAAATGGTGGACCTGATGGATGTAAGCAATGAAATTCAAGAGACTCTTGGTAGAAGCTATGGTGTGCCTGATGACGTTGACGAAGAAGAGCTCATGGGTGGTAAGATCTTTTTAGCACTTGTACATTTGAATATTCTAGTGAAAGTATGTGTGATGAGCAGTTAGTTAATTCTTTATCAGAGCTTGATGCTTTGGAAGCGGACATGGAGACCGAAGGTGAAGGTGTCCCTTCATATCTACAACCTGATAAGGAACTAGATCTTGATTCAGAGCTTAACTTGCCATCAGCACCAATGGGGTATGCACCAACACCAGCAGGCAGAGCTAACACCCAGGTAAAATCAGATAGAGCATAACCTCGAAATTAATCGACCTCTTCTCTATTAAACATGCATGCATGTATGTATGTATATTTGGTGATAATTACTTACTTTTATTTTACCAGTATTATTAAAAGTCGTGTGCTTTGCACGTTATCTCTTTTTGAGGGAAGCTATGCGCTTTAGAGAAGTGTGCGCGTGAAAGAATGATGTGCAAATTGATCCCAATGAGAAGTTGCTTTTTTAATCTAACTTAAAAGAGTTGGATTAGTATCAACCTTATTGAATATTGGATGCTAAAATTAATTGCTTATTGAAAATATTTGATTTTTATAGTACTAAATTCATATATTTTTCGAATTTATAATGTTCCGTAAATTGTGCGCTTCCCTTGATTTTCGTTTCAAACAACATGACCTTGTCTCCTTTTTGCGCTTTTCGCTTTTAGAAACACTGTTTTTTACATAAATTACATCATATATCTTAAGCATTAGGTGCTGCATCTTTCTGAAAGTACAACACCCCCGTCCTCAATTTTCTCTCTTGGCAGTTGCTCAATACTGCCCATGTTCCTTATTTTGTTGTTTAATGTTGACACCTTTTTCTGACTTGTGATGCACAGGCTGAAGATGAACTAGGATTACCTGCTGTCCCTCGTGCATCACTTCGTGGTTAGGAGAGTTTTTAAATAACTTGGTGTAAACACAGTGTGCAGAGCATATGCTTGTTGCTAATTACTTCTCTGGAGGATTAAGGGTGATTTAGCATAATTATAACAGTCAAGATTTGTGATTAATGATTGTATGCTCATTTTAGATTGCTAATCCAATATCAATAAAGAACAGAAATCGTAAGACTTGCGTCTTTTTTTCCATGCAGATTCTCTTTCTCTGTGTGTGTGTGTGTGTGCGCGTTTTTTATAGCATGCTGATTGTTGATACCACTCGCTATTATGTCAATCTCTAGACAGTTGTTTTTTAACATCTTCAAGTGAACGATGTAACTTGGTTGGACAGGAGAGGGCGGTTTGGCACTTCACTTTTCATTCTTTATACACTATTTGAAGCTTTATTACCCTTAATGTCTATATTTAGTTAATTATCTTGCATAAACAAGTTTTGTTTACAAAATATATACATACAATCCACCTTAAAAGGCTCCCAAATTCATTATTTGTGCTTTCAATCAAAGAATTTAATTACACCCTTTCCTTTTTTTTTCTCCTCTTCTCTTTTCTTATTTTTCTTCCTCCTTAATGTACGGTAATCATTGATCTCTAAGCTATTTTTTTTTTCAAACACGTAGGGTAATTCAAGAAAACAGAAAAATCAAAGAAAATCAAATTGACGAAAAACTTGATTTATCTTTTGATTTATTATGTAGTTGACACTTTTAAAATTCATACCTCGGGAGACAACATCTGTAACAATTAAAACCCATGTTTTTCCTGCTCTGAAGTTACCAACGACATTTTCTCTCTGCATTATAATTGAAATGAGTAGGAACCAGAATTAGTATCCACTACGGCAGAATACAAAATTAATCAAGCAAATATAAACCATAACCTTGCACTTAAAAATCCACATATATTTTTCTATCAAACTTCATCAAATAAATAATACCAAAAACTCCTGCAGTTAAAACTGACCACAGACTTTTCTGTTTTCTTGTTGGATCACACTCAATACTTACAGTATACACTTATTTACAATTATCTACAATTTTTATACATTATTTCTACACAGTTAAATACAACTACAATATCATACAACTTAAATACAATTTTATACAATATGTCGTTTGTATATTTTGTATCCGATTTATACATAGTAAAATAAAATCCATACAACTAATTATATATTATACAATTTATCTATAATTTTTTTACATTATTTTTATAATTTATCTACAATTTCGTAAATATAATGCATATCGCGTCTTCTTCTTCTTCTTCGAGTTTCAATATGAAATTCAGTCAAAATCAAGTCTAATCTTCACCAAAACACCCTCAAAATTGAGAAATAAACTCCAAATCATATTCTCAATTGTTTGCAACAACACTCAATCCAAACAAATAATGATTTTTGAAAACTCAAATTCGAATTTAAAGCTTCAAAGCTTTTTAATGGTTGTCAATGGTGCAATTGTTGCTCTCTTTTTCTTTGCTTTACATTACTGAAACTAGGGATTGAGAGATAGAGAGAGAGAGACATAGAGAGAATTCTCAATTGCTTGCAATAACACCCAATTCAAACAAGTAATATTTTTTGAAAACTCAAATTCGAATTTAAAGCTTCAAATTTTTTTAATGGCTATCAATGGTGGAATTGCTGCTCTCTTGTGCAAGGTACGTGGGGGAGAGGGGGTGGGATGTGGAGAGAGAAACGTGGGGGGAGGGAGGGGGGAGGGGGGAGGGGGAGTGATTGTAGGAATTGATTGTTATCCTTAAATTCTAAAAATGTACATAATTAGTAATTTTGTATGTAGGAGGTAATTACGTGAAACTTGAGTAGGGAGAGTAATAAAGTTTCCAATAGTGTATAGGTATGTAAAAATTCCTAAATCATGTAACTTGGCCCGAAATGGAGAGCACTATTAGGGGGACCGTTTGGTATGAGGTATAAAAAGGTATAGTACTGGTTAGGGGTGTACATGGACCGGGTTGGTTCGATTTTTATCAAAATCGAACCAAATCAATTATATCAGTTTGGATTTGTTCGGTTTTGTCGATTTTTTCGGGTTTTCGATTTTTATTTTGTTACATGAATATTATTCCAATCATAATTTTTAAAGTTTTGATAAGTGAATAAGGGCAATTTTTTTTAGTAATACATGATAGTTATTTTCTTAGTCGTCTAACAATAATTTTCATTAATGTACGCCTTCTAGGTTAACACGTGAAAGGATCCTAAATATTTCAATATTTTTTTTTAAAGAAAATTCAATATAAAGTCTTAAAAAAATATATAAAAAATATATACTTATATGTCGGTTTGGTTCGGATTTTTTTACACAATACCAAATCAATTCAAACCAAACCTAGTCGGGTTTTTTAATCGGTTTGGTGTGATTTTCCGGGTCGGTTTGAACACCATAAAAATTTAATACCACCTTAATACTTTGTTTTGTTAGCAAACCTGGTATAAATTATCCCGGGATTAAAACTAGTAAGATAACTTATACCTTGTAGCGGGTGGGGTAATTAGTGCCGGGATAACTTATACCTTCTTACAAATTATGCAATTGTCATTTTTAATACAACATATCAAACAGTGGATAAAAAAATACCAGAATAACTAATCTCAGCATAACTATATTCCGGCATATGCCGTATTCAAACCAAACGACCCCTTATAGTATTATGTTAAACATTGTCATAGTCATTTCTCCCTTGGAATTCAAGTCTGAAACTGTTCCGGGGCAACATATGCTTTTGCTTATATGTGATCGATCGGTGGAGTTCATTCTTTCTGGAATTATGACAGATATGTGGGCGGACCTTCTTTCTTGGTTTGTGGGGGGAGGGGGGTTGGGGTTGGGTTTCTCTGGATTTTTACAGTGGGTGAGGGAAAGAGAAGATGCATGAAGAAATCTCTGGGTTTGTGGGTGTTGACTGTTGACTGACTCGAGGAGTGCATAAAATTTGAAAAATATATCTTCGTTGTTCACCTAGCAAGTTGCTATGTACAAAGTTGCAGTCATATAGATAATAGGCAAAATACATAGGTTACTCCGACACTATGAATCAAATCCCTGTCATATACTTTTTACGGACGAAAATTACCTTGCATACTCAAGCTTTCCAGAATCCCTAAGGCTAAGATACGCCATTTTATTCTTGACCAGTTTTTCAAAACATGAGTAATATCACGCATCAGTCATACAACGACACATGTCATTGACTTAAAATAGTTTTCTATATATTATATAATAAAAGGAGAGGCAAAAGCATGATATTAAGAAAAGTGGCATAACCACAAAATGCCAAGTGACATAGCTAAGACTAAATAAATTACCTTTCTAACTAAAAATCTTTTTGAATTTTAAATTTTGAATTAATTGGTTGGTTACTCTATTTGAATTTAATAAATATAGATATCTTATAATTATCTATAATTAAAAAATGAATATATATATATATATATATATATATATATATATATATATATATATATATATATATATATATATATATATATATATTATATACAAAGCTTTATAATAGTATTTTCCTAATATAATAGTCTATATAAAAAGAAAAGTAATAGTCTATAATCTATTTTTATTTTATATATAAAAAGAAAAGTAAATAATTATATGATGACAAGTGGTATAACCATAAGACGGCAAGTTTTTAGAAAAAAACCTCCAACAAAGTTGAAGCGTTAAAATTATTTTAAATAAAAAATAAAATGAAAAATAAAAATTGCCAATTCAAATGGCGAAGTAGTTCCAAATTGGAGTTTTAAAATAAAATAAACTTCTTTTCTAACTAAAAAACCTTTTGAATTTTATATTTTGAATTAAGTTTTTATTCTATTTGAATGATATAAATATATAACTTATAATTAGCTATAAAAAAATATAAAAACAAATACCTTTTAAATTGGGGAGTAGTTTCAAGTTGGAGTTTTAAGACAAAATAAACTGCATTTCTAACTAAAAAACCTTTTTAATTTTAAATTTTAAATTAATTGATTACTCTATTTAAATTAAAAAATATAGATATCTTATAATTAACTACAATAAAAAATAAAAAATAACTACTCATTCAAATTGGTGAGTAGTTTCAAGTTGGAGTTTTAGAATTATGTTTTAAAAATAATTGTCAATTCAAATTGGGAAATAGTTTAAACTTGGAGTTTTAAATTGTTTTAAAATAATTAAATCAAAAATAAAGAAATAAAAAAACTTTCAATTCAAATTGGGGAGCAGTTTCTTCCTAATATAGTACTCTCTCTCTCTCTCTCTCTCTCTCTCTCTCTCTCTCTCTTATATATACTTGTTATGAATTTAAAATTACAATTTAGTAAAAAATATTAGATTATTTAGATTTTCAGTAAATTACAAAAAAAAAAAAATAGTCAAATATCAATAGAAAGGAATGTACGAAATGATGGGGATAAAGATAATTTTATGATATTTATAGACTTAATTAATAAATAATAAATAACACTCAAAAAAATTATTGATAAATTTAGGCAATTGAAGAATTTTGAACAGTATAACATAAGTTTAAAAAAAATATTTTAGAGCAATAAAATATATATCTATATTATAAAAAGGGAGAAGTAATTCCAAAATATAAAAACAATTGACAATTTAATAAGAAGTCATATTAGTAAATGTCTAGTACTAAGTACTTGCTAATTTAATAATAATAAAGAGTAATAAGGAACAAATAATTTATTTGATTAGTATTTAATGTGAATAGATTTTGTTATATTTATGTACATTACATGAAATAAAAAAATAATAAGTAATATTTAATATATTAGATCATAACTTTATAAGATTAATATTCTGTTAAATACAAAAAAAAGTTGAAGTCCTAATCAATTGCTCCTACCTTCTGATGTATTTTTTCCTGAAATCTTTTGAAATATAATAAGTGGGTTTCTTCATAGCTGCCCCATTGAAAAGGGGGGAAAAGAAGAAGAAGATACCTTTACATTGTTCTTCCGATCTCACTTGAAGATTTCATTATTTATAATTTATTCCTGAATCGATTTTTCATCTGTTACAGTTTAAACAGTTTTTTTCATTGAAAGTGGAGAAAATGGATAGTAAAAAAAGAATAATATTACAAAAGGACAAAAAATCCTATTTAACCATTGGATAGGTTTTGTTAAATCTGGACCCTTCAAATAAAGCATTATGTATACAGCTTTTTACTGTTCAGACGCTTTACTTTGTTTGTAAAACACGCACCTGCCACGCAGACAAAGAGAGCGTGTCTTAGATATGGCGTAATTTCAGATTTTTCCTTTTACTTACTTTTTATCTCTTACGATGTTGTTATTATCTTTTTGGCTTTTTTTGTTGTTACAAATCTTTTCTTTTGTTTTTTTTCTGATATTATTATCTCTTCTGTTGAGTCGAGGGTCTTCCGGAAATAGCTTCTCTACCCTTCCGGGGTAAGGGTAAGGTCTACGTACACTTCACCCCTCCCCCCACAACCTACTAGTAAAATTCTACCGGGTATATTATTGTTGTTGTTGTTGTACTTGTCTTGTCCACTATACTAAATCTTTTTACTCCCGTTTAACCATTGTCATTAACTATTTATCCCCCAGATTACCTCCCAAAATTTTTAAAAATGTTATATGGATAAAATTTAAGATACATATTTCAGTTATTGTTTCTTAAAAGGCATGAAAAATTCAAAATAGACAACTAAAAGTGAACAAAGGTAGTAATAGATAGTATATCTCATGGAGTTGGATCTGAATTTGCTTGCTAAAACAATATTTAAGATGAAGAAGAGGGAGACAGGGAGTAGTATTTAATTAGGGCTTGAATGTTTGGCCGCTCGACTGAAAGTACTTACAATCGTTAGTCAAATACGCAAAAAATGTGCTTATTATATATATGATATTTATATTATACACAAAAAATATTTATGTTCGGTTATTATTTTGAAGTCGGTTATATAGTGTAGATTTTCTTATTTATTTGATTAAGCATCAAGTTTAACTAAAGAAGAACTTAGTGACACTTAGATTGAATATATGCAAGATTAAATCACACTTACAATTAACAAATACTTGCGACATTTGGATTGAATATACGCAATAATGTAAGGTATCAAGATCACATTTACAATTAACAATTGAATAAGAGGTGATAACAGTCCGAAAATACTTACATTTAGTATTTTAGTGTTATATCAAATCAAATAATTTAATTCTAGTGTTAGTATGTACTTAATAACGATTAAGTGATAAAAGTTTACATACAATATGTATTTGTTGGTTTTGCATAAAATAGGTCTTTCTCGAATTGAGATCTTAGAATTCTATACGCAGCTCCTGCAAGGTTAGTTTAGGTAACGGTATTTTCTGTATTAGATTTGCATCCCCATTCTAAGGTTACTTAGTACTTAGGTTGTAAGTTCCGCTCTTAGTAGCCTTTATTCCCATCCCGCATAAGAACATAGGTTTTTTCCCCTCAGTTTCTGTTCTAGGGATTTCATCAGGGTAAATTCCAATCTAACTATTAAATAAATAATTACGATTAATCGTAAGAGGAACTGTTCTATATGTAATCTTCAGAACATAGTTCTGATATCACTCTAATGAAAGCAAATCCCGAAAAAACATATCTAGAAGAGCTCGAGGATTTTAAGTTACCTTTAGAGCTAGTTAGGTAAAATTTTATATGCGTAATTATCAGATCGATTTTTGAAGGACACGATGAAACTTTCCTTTTTGACTTTAGTTTAGGAATATTTTCATCCGAAATTTGAACGACTTATGTTGTAACCAGGTAAGTCTTATCCTGTAAGAGTACTATCATGTGTTACTTTCTAGTACGTAATAATTTTTTCTTTGTGAATATTTGTTTCATACTGAAATTAAAAAAGTTCAAGAAATCATGTCAATAAGTATAAATTAGTTATGCAACAGTAAATAATTAAATAAAATATTTTTTTTTGACATAGTGAAAAAGAGAGCACAAAATTATAGTCAAAGAAAAAGTTGTTCTACTCCCTAAATATTCAAGACTAAATAAATTACTTAAAATCTTTCACAAGTTATATAGTATAAATAAGTGAGGAGAAAAAACTTATTTTTCTTAGTCCCTCGTGTTATCAAATAATAGACCTAAGAGGATGATATGGTATGTCCTCGTATGTTTTAACTTACTAGCCTTAGGGTACGCGTTTTGCGCGTGTATCTATATCGTTGAATATATAATTTAAAAAATTAGTATATATATATATATATATATATATATATATATATATATATTATTACATAATAGTTTGACTTATAAAATTAAAGAAATTATTACATTGTACTATTTTCCACGGACAGTGTAGTGATTGCTTTAAAGATAAATTATAATTGATGGAGTATTTTTATTTAGAAAAATTAATCCATATAGCCGTCCATTCAATTTTTTAATCTATAATATATGTATAATGTATATATACCGGCTAGAAAAAATAAATATTGAAAATGATCGGTTATTTGTGTAACATTCCCATTTTATTTAAGTTGAAAGGAAAAAAATATATATATTATTATTATTATAAACAAGTTTACTTGGGGAAAAAATTACAAAACTTTTAAAAGTGATTTCTTTTCTGATAAAAAAGAATTTAC
>MDKI01108874.1:0-12633 GCA_005239505.1 Nicotiana paniculata
TGGTTATTATTTTTTATAGAGGTTAAAAATATATATTTCTCCAATTTTAATTGGATTATATTTTTAAGACTGAAAGTATAAAAGAAAATCTGGAATAAGAAAATACTATCGGAAGTTATATTGAAAGTTTTATGATTTTTGTTTGAGAAAATAAAGTTATATAAATTAATAAAAAAAATATAATAATTATATTATCATTTGTGAAATTTACCCGTCATATTTACCCTCATTCTCTCTGCCACCGCTACATCACTCAACAAGAAATTTTTCTTCTAAAAGTGCTTTCAAAATTGAAGCAATCAAAAGAAAATAAAGCACGAGTTGCCTATGACTGCTGGCTAGGTTTTGGCTTTTCTCTAGCAATCAAGTGGAAGATGAAATTTCTTGCTAGTTTTTTTCTAAAGAATTAACCTAAATAGTCGTCCACCCTACTACTTAAACTAAAAATAGCCGGTAAATGTATAATATATGCATAATTTATATATTATATCTGTGTAATTATGTATAATTTCTTTATATGGCTAGAAAAAGGAAACAATTAATATAGACGGCTAGTTGGATAAAGATCCCTTTTTTTTCCAATATGAAGAAAACATTTTGAAAGAAGTTAGAAGGAATGAGTTACACAAACCAAGATTCCAAAACCCATATCTTAAATGATTTTTAACTAATTTTCATAAAAATAGTAATAGTTAATATAAGAGTAAAGAGTATGCATAATTTGAAACCGTTTACAAGTTAGAGACCAATAAATATGTAGCTTGTGGAAGTATTTATCTAAAGGAATTTTTACATTCCTATACCATATAAGAAACTTTATTACTCTCAATGTTTAAGGTTTGATACAATTACATTTAGTATATCTAATTACCAATTCTATACTATAATGTGTTTTAGCGGTATAATTAATGCAGCGTGTATCCCTCCTTAATTAAAGGTATCGTATATTCCTCCAAGTCCCACCCCTCCCATGTTTCTCTCTCCCACCCACACCCTCACCCACGTATCACTCAAAACCACGTTTCTTTACCCTTTTTTTCCTCTGTCCATCTCAAATTTTCTTTCTCTTTTCTTGTTGAAGAAACCGTTTAAGTTAGTTAAACTGTAACATCCGTTTTGAGGTTGATCGTATGTATTTTTTTTCATTTTAATTTGTGGGGTTTACAATAAAATTTGTTGTTGGTGTTCATCTTCTTTCCCTCCTAATGTGACAACGTGGGTCAAGAAGATTCAACAACAAGTTTGCCAACCTTGTATTTGAATTGTTCTTTTCTTTTTGGTCCCATGTGAGAGTTGAGTTGTCTTGGTCCCATGTGAGAGTTGAGTTGTCTTGGTCCCAATTCCCATTCAATTGTAGCATAATTGGGATTTTCGACATAATTGCATTTTTTGCAGAAGATTTGTAGAAGTTTTAGTCGTTTTTTATTTGTGAAAATAGAAAATAAAGCATCTACAATCAAAATACAAATAATCTACAATTTATCTATAAAATATCTACAAACTGGGTACATTAAATTTTAATATCCCAATTCCCAGTCAATTGTAGCATAATTGGAATTTTCGACATAATTACGGTTTTTGCAGAAGATTTGTAGAAGTTTTAGTCATTTTTTATTTGTGAAAACAAAAAACAAAGCATCTTCAATTAGAATACAAATTATCTATAATTTATCTACAAAATATCTACAAACTGGGTATATTAAATTTTAATATACCAATTCCCATTCAATTGTAGCATAATTGGGATTTTAGACATAACTGCATTTTTTGCAGAAGATTTGTAGAATTTTTAGTCATTTTTGATTTGTGAAAACAGAAAACAAAGCATCTACAATCAGAATACAAATAATCTACAATTTATCTACAAACTGGGTACATTGAATTTTAATATCCCAATTCCCATTCAATTGTAGCATAATTGAGATTTTCGAAATAATTTACGTTTTCTTGCAGAAGATTTGTAGAAGTTTTAGTCGTTTTTGATTTGTGAAAACAGAAAACAAAGCATCTACAATCAGAATACAAATAATCTACAATTTATCTACAAACTGGGTATATTGAATTTTAATATCCCAATTTCCATTCGATTGTAGCATAATTGGGATTTTGGACATGAGTGCGTTTGTTGCAGAAGAATTGTAGAAGATTTAGTCGTTTTTTGATTTGTGGAATCTATTTGTGCATAGAAGCCAATCAATGGATGGATCGATGCAGATTCAGATGAGTGGTATGGGCTTACAGAAAGATGATTGTATGATGATTGTATCCTCCCTGGACTTGCTTAGAAATTTTACAAAGTGATCAACCAAAACCCTATTAAGTTTTTTTCAGTTTCCACCAATAACTATATGGTTTATTCTATTTCCTAGCACGTTGAATCTAGAATAAAATTAAAAGGTTGCATGATGGTGACAACTGAGTAATTAAACAAAACCGCTTCCTTCAATGTGACAACCATTTGTGATGACTCTATAAAAGGTAAGAAGAATGCCAATGAATGTTACCTAGCAGTAGCAACAGTAAGCAGTAAAAATTTTATCCTATATGAACGAAAATTATCCAATCATTAATGCGTGATTTCCGTTCCAAAATATCTGGAAGAATATTTACTTCCCTAATTTTAGCGCGCCTAAATAGGAAGACTACAGCTACTAAGATTCCGTATTTAATGAATTGTATTTTTTTATTATAGAAAAACTATTAACATGGCGGGTAATTTTCAAACCATGAACATATTTGGTAATATAGTTTCCTATATGGTATAGGAACGAAAATTTCCCGAAAATTATCTACTTAAATAGTTGACCGTCTTTAGAAGTATAATAGATTAGAATACCTTAACAATATATATGTATTATTTATTATTAACATATATATTGATCTTTTTGTTTTCACCTCAATCCCAAGCTCTCTTCATTTACAACTGAAATGAACTAGAATTGAACTAAGTGCTCTAAGAGTACTGCTCTTCAATTGCTATATAGAGAGTTTGAATGTCACTATGAAGGAACCAAGAATGATCTGAAGTAACGAAGTTCCATGTTGTATACAAACGAAATCAGGTGTGCTCAATTTCATAAGTTCAAAGAGGTCACCCCGAGGTCGAGTTCAGATGAATCAAGATAGATCGGGCTCGAGGTTAGTGAAGAAGCGCAGATCTCGAGAACCAAAGCACACAACATCGGTAGGCCAAGTATAAGCTACCTCGAAATGATACCGTTTTAGGCTTGTACCGGAATGGGCGGGAATTCCACAATGGCACAAAGATCAAGGTGTAAATCTCGGAATGGATTTGTATGAATTCGTATAAATCCGTTAGACAGCTATACAAATAAGATTTCGTGCCAGAAATAGAAATGTACCTTATTTAGGACTCCCTTATTATATAAAGGGGAGCCCATTCATTTGTAAAGATCATCGATCATTGGCAAAGAATATACAATCTTACTTTTGTGCTCATCTCTTAGAATTGCTCTTTATTTTCTTTTTACTTTACTCTACTGTTCATTTGAAGCCTTCTCGAGGTTATCTTGGCTCGAGGTCGAGGCCTGCTCACGCACTAGTTTGATCTATCTTGCTCACTTAATTCACACACTTATCTTCTCAATTATCAATTAGTATTGTATTAAATTACATATCTTTTAGACCTCAACATAAGTTTAATTTTTACTAAGATTTTTAGGGTAAACAGTTTAGCACCCACCGTGGGGCTAAAGATAATAGTGATTATTTTAGTGCTGATTTCGATAACACATGTTATTTTCACGGTTGTTCTTGTCAAAGACTCTTTGTTTTCAGGTTGAAATATGTCGAACTCGCAAAACGCACCCATGCACGGCAGCGATGGCCTCGAATTTTACGGGGAAAATGACAATGTCGTTGCTTCAGGGACCGGTGTACCATCGGTTAACCCCGAGGTAGTCCGATTGCAGAACCAGTCGATGTTGGTTCGCGCGTTGCTCTAAATGCGGATTTAGGTGCAGACATCGGAGGGAGTATACGCACGGAGGCCCAACCTGGTGGTCAAGGAACGCAGGGTTTAGGAGATGGGGGAGTTAGCCTCCAAGTAATGTTCGAAATGCTACAAGCTCAGCAGATTGCTATTGCTCAACTACAAAGCCATCAAAAAACTCCGAGCGTGGCTGAGCCAGAATCCAGTCGTCGAACTGATTCGGTGCCTGAGAGGTCGAGTGATAATGGATGGGGGACTGGCCCTGCAATCATGAGAATGCTCGAGGAACTCACCAAAAGGATTGAATCAGAAGAAAAGAGGATCGAAGATAATGATAAATAGGTGGAGACGTACAACTCCCGAGTTGACCAGATACTAGGGGCACCTCAGATTTTGAAGGGTTTGGATTCCAAAAGTTCGTACAAAAGCCTTTTCCCCCGAGCGCGGCCCCAAAGCCTATTCCACAGAAGTTCCGCATGCCGACCATACCCAAATACAACGGGACCCCGATCCTAATGAGCACATCACTACATACATATGCGGTATAAAGGGAAACGACTTAGAGGACGATGAGATCGAGTCCGTTTTGCTGAAAAAATTTGGGGAAACTTTATCTAAGGGAGCAATGGTTTAGTATCACAACTTGCCTCAGAACTCTATCGATTCATTCGCCATGTTGGCAGATTCATTTATAAAGGCACACGCTGGTGCTATAAAGGTTACAACTAGAAAATCAGACGTTTTTAAGATTAAACAAAGGGACAACGAAATGTTGAGGGAGCTCGTGTCCCGATTTCAGATGGAACGAATGGAGTTACCACCAATATCCGATGATTGGGCCATTCAAGCTTTCATACAAGGGTTGAATGAGCGAAGTTCAATAGCATCACGACAGTTGAAGCAGAATCTGGTTGAATACCCTGTTGTTACATGGGCAGACGTGCATAATCCCTACCAATCAAAGATCAGGGTCGAGGACGACCAGTTGGGAGCCACCTCGGGGTCAGTTCACTCACACATGCTAGAAGTAAAGTCTTCGAGGGATAATGCTAGAGAATCGAGGTCAAATAGAGAAAGGTACCAGCCATATATCTCAGGTCGAAGAAGCAGCAATTCAAAATGCAATCTCCCTGAAATGATCGGGTGCAAAATTCTCAGGGAATCATGAGTAAGAATGGATTTGACAAGTACACCGATCTCGCAGAAGCACCTCGATTATCAGAGTATAACTTCAGCATCGATGCCTTAGCTATCGTTTTGGCCATTGGAAGGATTAAAGATACCAGGTGGCCCAGGACTATACAAATTAACCCTTCTCAAAGGAATCCTAACTTGATATGTAAATATCATGGTACACATGGACACATGACCGAGGACTGTAGGCAATTGAGAGAAGAGGTAGCTCGGTTGTTCAACGAAGTTCACCTTTGAGAGTTCTTCAGTGACAGGGCCAAAAATCACTTCAGAGAAAGAGACGCCAATAGAAAGAATGAGCAAGAAGAACCCCAACATATCATCCACATGATCGTTGGTGGGGTCGACATCCCAAAGGGACCTATTTTCAAATGCACCAAAGTGTCGATTACAAGAGAGAAACAGACCCGACATGATATGCCCGAAGGCACCCTTATATTCAACGATGAGGAAAAGAAGGCCTCTCTCATCCCCACAACGACGCCCTGGTAATTTCTATTTTACTAAATAAATTTCAAGTTAAACGTGTTCTTGTGGATCTAGGTAGCTCGGCCAACATAATCATGTCGAGAGTCGTAGAGCAACTCGGGCTGCTATATCAAATCGTACCAACATATCGAGTCTTAAACGACTTCAACATGGCTAGCGAAACAACAAAGGGTGAGATCATCCTGCCCGTGAATGTGGCCGGGACCATCCAGGACATAAAACTTCATGTCATCGAAGGTGACATGAGGTACAATGCATTGCTCGGAAGGCCGTGGATCCACAACATGAGGGCGGTACCATAGACTCTTCACCAGATGATGAAGTTTCCAACAAAAGATGGTGTGAAAACAATTTATGGGGAGCAACACGCAGCAAATGAGATGTTTGCAGTTCATGATTTGACACCAGCACCGACACATTCGACCTCGGAGAAATCAAATATCAAAGACAAGCAGATGGCAATCACAGTCCACAACCTCGACTGTATCCAAGGAACAAGTACTCGAGGACGAAGAAGAAGATTTCCTCACCCCTCGAGCCTTCGTTGCTCCCGAGGAATCAGATGCAACGAAGTCCACGGTCGAGGAACTGAATATCTACCAGAACGAAAGGTATACCTGGGAACGGGATTAACCCTCGAACTCATGAAAAAACTCATTCAATTCCTTATCAATAACATATATTGTTTTACGTGGTCCCATTTAGACATAGCAGGGATCCCACCGGAGGTAACAACACATCGGCTAAGTCTCGACCCTAGGTTTAAACTGGTAAAGCAAAAGAGAAGGTCGCAGGACGAGGTAAAAAATGCGTTCATAAAGGACGAGGTAACTAAACTTCTCAAAATAGGGTCCATTAGGGAAGTAAAATATCCCGAGTGGTTAGCCAATGTGGTCATAGTTCCTCAAAAAGGAAACAAGCTTAGAATGTGCATAGATTATAAAGATTTGGACAAGGCATGCCCTAAAGACTCCTTTTCACTACCTAACATCGATCGTATGATTGACGCCACGACCGACCACGAGATCCTTACTTTTATCGATGCCTACTCAGGGTACAACCAAATTCAAATGAACCTGGAGGACCAGGAAAAGACTTCATTTATCACTAAGTATAAAACATATTGTTACAATGTAATGTCCTTCGGGCTAAAAAATGCGGGAGCTACATACCAACACCTAGTTAATAAAATGTTCGAACAACAGATAGGTAAATCAATGGAATTTTACATTTATGATATGCTAGTTAAGTCCCTACGCACAGAGGCCATTTGACTCATTTGCAGACAATGTTCAAGGTTCTATTAAAATACAACATGAAACTCAACCCCGAGAAATACGCTTTCGGAGTTGGCTCGGGAAAGTTATTGGGTTTCATGGTATCAAATAGGGGGATCGAGATCAACCCTGACAAAATTAAAGCCATCAAATAAATCACCATCGTGAACAATGTGAAGGACGTATAACAGCTGACCGGGCAGATAGCTGCTTTGGGCAAATTTATCTCGAGGTCATCGGATCAGAGTCACATATTCTTCTCTTTTCTCAAAAAGAATAATGATTTCGCATAGACTCTGGAATGTCAACAAACGTTGGAGGAATTAAAATGGTACTTATCGATCCCACCTTTGCTTCACACTTCGAAGGCAGATGAGAAACTATACTTATTCTTGGTTGTATCCGAGGTAGCGGTAAGCGGTGTGCTAGTTCGGGAGGAGCAAGGTACACAATTTCCTATTTATTATGTAAGTCGAACCTTAGGAGATGCTGAAACCAGGTATCCACATTTAGAGAAGTTAGCACTTGCATTAATAAGTGCATCTAGAAAATTCAAACCATATTTCCAGTGTCACCCTATATGTGCGTTAACTACTTATCCACTTTGAAATATTTTGCACAAGCCCGAGTTATCGGTCCGATTGGCCAAATGGGCCATCGAGCTCGGTGGGTACGATATTGAATATCAACCCCGAATGGCTATCAAGTCTCAAATTCTAGCAGACTTCGTGGCTGATTTTACTCCTACCCTCGTACCCGAAGTAAAGAAGGAACTTCTACTAAAGTCAGGTACATCGACGAGTGTATGGATCCTTTTCATATATGGTGCCTCGAATGTGAAGGGATCCGGGCTCGACATCGTTTTAAGACCACCTATAGGTAGCAGTATTTGTCAATCTATCAAAACTTCTAGATTAACTAACAATGAGGCCGAGTACGAGGCCACAATTGCAAGTCTCGAATTAGCCAAAATCCTGGGAGCATAGGTCATCGAGGCCAAATGTGACTCTATGTCGGTAGTGAACCAAGTGAAAAAAAAGCTTCAAGGTTCGAGATGACAAGATGAAGAGATATTTAGACAAGTTACAGGTGACATTGCACCGCTTCAAGGAGTGGACGTTGGATCATATACCTCAAGAACAAAACAGTGAGGCTGATGTACTTGCTAATTTGGGTTCATCAGTCGAAGAAGATGATGTTGTCCCGGGGACTGTTGTTCAATTGTCGAGGTCTATGGTCAAGGAAGGTCATGCTGAGATAAACTCTACAAGTTTGACTTGGGATTAGAGGAACAAACATGTCGAGTATTTGAAGCACGGAAAGCTCCCTTCGGACCCTAAAGAATCGAGAGCCCTACGAGCTAAAGCAACCCGATTCGCATGGGATAAAAATGGAACGTTGTACAGGAGGACCTTCGATGGACCATTAGCCATATTCTTAGGACCGGGGGACACCAATTATGTTTTGCGAGAAATCCACGAAGGCACTTGTGGGAACCACTCGGCGCTGACTCTTTGATTCACAAAATTATTAGGGCTGGATACTACTGTGAAAGCATGGAGAAAGATACTCAAGAGTTTGTTCGAAAATGTGACAAATGCCAAAGGTTTGCACCAATGATCCATCAGCCAGGTAAACAACTCCATTCAGTCATATCCTTGTGGCCATTCATGAAATGGGGGATAGACATCGTAATCCCCCTGCCCATGGCACCAGGTAAGGCTAAGTTCATTTTGTTTATGACTGACTACTTTTCAAAGTGGTTAGAAGCGCAAGCCTTCGAGGAAGTACGAGAAAAAGAAGCCATAGACTTCATATGGGACCACATCGTGTGCCGGTTCATGATACTCGCTGAAATAGTATGCGGAAATGGGAAGAAATTTATCGGCAACAAGGTGACAAAGTTCCTCGATGAACACAAAATAAAAAGAATTTTATCAACACCATATCACCCAAGCACAAATGGCCAGGCCGAGTCCACAAACAAAACTATTATCCAAAACTTGAAGAAGAGGTTGAATGATGCTAAAGGAAAATGGAGAGAGTTGTTGCCCGAGGTATTATGGGCATATCAGACAACGTTGAAATCCAGCACGGGATCAACTCCATTCTCTTTTTGATGTACGGTTCCGAGGCATTGATTCCGGTCAAGATCAGGGAGCAGAGCGTCAGGTTTTAGCACACAACCGAGGATCCAAACAACGAGTCTATGAACACTAGTCTCGAGCTACTGGATGAAAAACGAGAAGCTGCACTTGTTTGAATGGCTGCACAAAAAAAAGGATCGAAAGGTATTATAACAAGAGGGCAAACCTTTGCCACTTCGTAGTCGGGGACTTAGTTCTAAGGAAAGTTACCCTCAATACTTGAGACCCAAACGAAAGGAAACTAGGACGAAATTGGGAAGCACCGTATCGAGTCATCGGAGTCGTTAGAAAGGGATCTTACAAACTTAGCATGATGGAAGGAGAACAATTGCCAAACAATTAGAATGTATCGTTACTCAGACGATATTATTGCTAAGGTATGATTTTTTTCCCCCATTTATACAAGAAATTAACTCATTGCAGGTGCTCGATCGAAGACGACGAAACATCCTTCAACTCAAAGACCTTAGGTTGTAAAGCATGCGTTGCACTTTTTTCCTTAGATCGGGTTCTATCCCGAATGGGTTTTTCCGGCAAGGTTTTTAACGAGGCAACAATTATATGATACCTAAGGGGGATTCAACAAGTATCCAAGGCTTATTTTCAATCACATTCGAATACTGAGGGGCATCACCCTGGGGGCTAGCATTTTCGAGAAAAATACTTCACGCCTAAGAAGGTCTTGATAAGAAAACCTTGTAATGGGCCAAACGGTCAAAGGAAGCGTGTCCATATAGAATAATCGAGCCTCGAAGGCAAAACATGTACATATGTACGAGCTATTTAAAGAATCACCTTTTCTATTCAACACTTTGTGTCTTGAAGAAATTTGTTACTCCATACTTATTATTCTACATGAGAAAAGGCTCAAGAGCAGAAACATAAGCAATTATCGACAACTCAGGGACTATCATCGACAGTCAACACATTCGAATCATGTAAACTCGAACTCCTAAGACCTCAAATAGGCACTCCTCGACGTAAAGTCCAAGACCAACGCACTCGGGGACTAATATTTCGAACAAATTCAAAATATTATCGGGAAAAAATTCCAAGGAACATACCGAAGGCTACGGACATATTAAAAACTGTGGGTTACGGCCAAAATAAAGCGGCTCGAAGACGTCCGACTTCTGCCATAAACTAAGGTCTTCAAATACTTTGAAAAACCAGTTAAATAAGGCTACCCTCGGCAAACCAAGGGCTTCGATAAAATCAGTTGTGATGACCCAAGGGGTCATTTTATGAATTTAGACTCTGTTCTAGACTTATTTAGCCATAAAAAGATTAATTTTAACTATCTCAATTTTTGTGCACAGTCCGGGCGTGAAACCGGAAAGCTTTTATGTGAAAATATAAGAAATAATAATTTTTAGAATTGAAAATTCGGTTCCAGTTGACTTGAGTCAACATTTTGAGTAAATAGACTCGGATCTGTGTTTCGAAGATCCTGAAAGGACCGTAGAAAAATATGAGACCCGGGCGTATGCTCGAAAATGAATTCCGAGGTCCCAAGCCTTAGAAATCAATTTTTGAAAGAAATTATTTTGTTGAAATATTTATGATATAAAGAAAAAAATTAATGTTTAAAATTATTGGTATTTGGCCCGTATTTTGGTTCTGCAGCCCGGTACAGATTTGTTATGATATTTAGGCCTTGGCTGTGAAATTTGGCAAAAAAGGAGTTCGTTTGACGTGATTCGGACATCCGGTTGAAAAGTATGAACTATAAGTGTTTTTCAGGAAAATAATAAGTTTTTGAGGTTTAATTCGTTGTTTTACATGTTATTTTCATGTTTTGATCGCACGAGAAAGTCCGTATGATTCTTTTAGACTTGTGTGCATGTTTTATTTAGAGCCCTGAGGGCTCGGGTGAGTTTCAAATAGGTTTGAGTTGTGTTGCGCTCGTTCTTTCTTATGCTTCGACATCGTTTCTTCAAGCATCAATGATATCATATTGAACAAATGAGCTCCGATTCATGTTTTGAATGAATTATTAGATTCGTATCGAAATTACGGACCCGTAGCAAAAAGAATCATCGAATTTGGACATCGTATGAGGGTTTTATGGGCATTTTACTAAGGTTGCCAGATTTTTCAGGTTAATTACGAAACCGCCCCTGACGGCGTATTAAAAATCTGCACAAATTGCAAATATTAAAACCTACATATCTCCTTTATTATAAGGCCAAATTGAGTGATTCAAAAACCTAACTTTACTAGAATTTCACAAGAAATCCATTGTACTCATAAAAATCGAGTTCCGGGATCGTTTGGCATGAAAAACGAGGCAGAATAACTGGCAGAAATATATATATAAAACGGGCAGACTTCTTCTTCTTCAAATTTTCGAACCCCACAGCCCTAGGAACGAATTTCTTCTCCAAATATTATCTCCAAGTCATAGGTAATCAATTCTAAACTTTACTCTTTCAATTACCCATTGTTTTTCATCACTTTTAAATCAAAAACTAAGAATTTTCATGGTAAAAATTGAGGGTTTGGGTAGAATTAGGGAATTTTATAAAAATCGAATCTTTACCTCGAATTGAGGTCGGATTTCGAAATTAATTATATATTTGGGTTCGTGGGTGAATGGGTAAACGTAATAAAGTTAATTGTGATTAGATTCGAGCAAGTTAGAAGTGAATTCAAAAGGAAAAGCAATAATTGAGCAGTGAGTGACCTGCGAAATTGAGGTAAGTGTTTGGCCTAACTTTGACTTGAAGGAATAGGAATCTCCACTCGTTTGCTATGTGAAATGCATGATCGTGGTGTATAGGTGAGGTGACGAGTATCTATGCACCACCCAATTTGCCTGTTAAGCATGATCCATTTTCCGTTCCCAACTTAATTGATTCTTGTCTTAATTGTTCTATGTCCATTATTGTTTCTATGACTACTTGGTCGTGTTATTTTATTGTTAGATATTGTTGTGGTTATTTTGAAAAGAGTATTGGTTGTTTTAGCTGGATTACTTGTGGTACAAAACGGTTGAGCATTTTGGCATTGTTTTTACAAATTAATTATATATATGTATATGTTCTCGTTGGTTCCATTGTTGATAATATCGAGGAAGTGATGAGGAATGCAGTTTAACTGTTTTATGATTGTTGAGGTTTACATGGTTGTTGGGTTTCAATTGATTGTTGTTAATTGTTGTGGCGAGTGTATTAAAAGTGTTGGTTGTTCTTTTTATTTTTATCATGATACATAAAGACTGAGCTGGTTGATAACATTACGGTGTTTACATATATTCTGGTTGGTTTTATTGTGAAATGATATTGGTTAAAGCTTACGAGCTAGACGGTTTTCTGTTTGAAATTGTGGAAATAGAAGTATTGTGAAAGGCTTGGCCGGAATTGTAAAAGTCTCGTAAATAAACTGATATGATATGTCCGGTGGGAGCGGGTTGCACGCCGCAACAAGGAGTGATAAGGGTGGATAGGTGGGATCGAGCTGCACGTCGCAACAGGAGCAATAAGGGTGATATATATATATATATATATATATATATATATAGGGATGAGCAATAAGGGTGGACAGGTGGGATCGGGTTGCACGCCGCAACAAG
>MDKI01236713.1:0-33853 GCA_005239505.1 Nicotiana paniculata
CCTTACCTGTTGTACTTGTGATCTTGTCTGTGATATTAGACTGCTAATATAATCGAAATTGTATCTTAATGACTAAGGAAGATTAGTGTTCATTTTCTAAATCATCTAAAAAGAGAATTCATTTCCTTCGCGGGCAATTGTACTTCCGAATAAGGTTGTGTTATTAAACGTTATATAAACTCGGCAAGTGAATTTCGAAAAAAGGATTTGAATATTATTTGTGGTTTTTAAAAGAGAAATCGGTCATTTACTTGAGTATTTGTGTTCCCAACGTATTCGGGGTTGATTGTTGATTGTGAATGTCTGCATGTGACCGCTTCGCAATTTACATTCTGCGAGTGGAGTGTTATTTTCCCTACTCTCATGGGAGCGGGCCGTACGCCACGACGGATTTAAAATGCACTTTTGATACGGGCCGTTCGATCCTCGGCAGTGCATAGACATGAGTATTTTATTGAGAGGTGCACTTTTGGTACAGGTCGTTCGATCCTCGGCAGTGCACATAGTTGATTATTATGACGGCTCAGGCCGGTTGTCCTTATCCCTTATGCGCATGCTAAATTGTTAAATGTTTTTAATGATTTTTGAAGTGATAAGATATTTGGGGGAAAATAAAGAAGAAATTGTGGATTTATGATATTTGGGGGAAAACAAAGAGGAAATTGTTTATTTAAGATATTTTGGAAAATAATGAGAAAGTGGTAACTGGTTGTTTATTTCCAGTATTTACTTGGATTTCAGTGCCTTATATATATGTTGTTTTACTACCTTTACATGCCTATCGTGTTTATCTTATACTGTTAATTAATTTGTTGGCCCTTATTAAGTGTCTAATTCGGCTTCTCGTCACTACCTCTCTGAGGTTAGGCAGGCGACTTACTGAGTACACATTTTTTTACTCATGCTACACTTGTTGTGCATTTTATTGCACAGGTACTCTTATAGCAATGTAGAGGATTTGGAGACTTAGGCGAGCTGCATCATCCGGAGGCGATCCGCAGCTGACAGTGTCTCCCTCGTATTGTATTTCTTTGTATTTTAAATTTCCTTGTCCAATTTGTATTTCAGACATGCTTTGTGATGATTGTATAAATTGTTAGAAATTGCTCATGAACTTGTGACAGCGTGTTCTGGGATGTGTTGGGTTATATTTGCTAAAGGGTAATATTTAAACCATTGTTTTACTTCACAGAATTTTATTTAGTTAATATGTAATAAAGTGAAAGGAAGTGCTTTTCATAAATGTTAAAAACCACAAATTGTTTCAATTAATTAATGATTGGCTTGCCTGACGATGATGTCCGGCGCCATCACGACCTTAGGGAATTTGGGTCGTGACATAGTTACTCAAATCAGATGGATGATTATCATGCAAATTTTCCCTTAGAAAATTGATTACTTCAATTATACCCTAAGACTTTGCCTTTAGTTCTATTTCAGAGAACCTTCTAGAACCAACTTGATGCTTCTAGTATTGAACCAAACTAACATCATTTTTATTTGTAATTTTCGAAACTCTGAACTCATTAAACGTAGAGGTAACCAAAGTTAAATTAATCAGGGAATTAACAGGCTTCTTTAGTTAATCTTAATTAGGAAGTAACTAAATTTTAACGGCTAAATACCTGACTAAGTAGAACCAATTCATATTCACTTTGCTAATCCATTTACTAACACAGGATGTCAATCAATTATTCAAAATTACAAACGTGCAAGGAAAAGGAGATCGTATATGCTATTGATACCTAAATCTCAGAAGATTAGCCTTAACTAAAAAGGGAAAATCAGTTCACGCAAAAACAAAGTAAAAACCTAAATCATGCATCCTACAAAACAGCTCAGATGATAATAAAGAAGAGAAAGCAGTGAAAGAAGAACAAGAAATCAAAAACTAAGACAGTGATGCAATAGTGTAAAAACAGTAATCAAACAATCAACGACATATTCATGGTTTTATAAATAAATAAATAAAGAAATATATAGACAGGAAAGAGGATACCCGTTTGAGGGGTTTGACCGGAAAATTTCAACGTCGCCGGACCTTGGCCGGATTCTGGCGGGGTTTGGAAATGGTCCAAACCCACATGAATCAATAGCTCTCATCAAGAGCTATTGACTCTTGTAGGTTTGAGTCATTAGTTATCTCTAAATCGGCCGGAGTTGGTTTTCTTAGGGTTCCGATTCTTAGATTTGAAATTGCGGGATTTTGGTGGGGATTTTGGGGAAACTAATGGTAGAATGTGGTTGAGAGGGAGGAGGAGGTTGACTGGTGAAAATTTGGGGTCATTTGGTTGAGCTCCGCCGCCGTGGGCGATTTGCGACCAGTGGAGCTAGGGTGGAAGCCGGTGGTTCAGGACGGGGCTAGAGAGAGACGGAGAGGGGTCGTCTCTAAAGGGTATTAGACTTTGAATTGAGGGGGTAGGGGGTAATGTTTGGACATTTATATATTTAAGGCTTGGGGAGTTCCCAACCGTTTGATCTATTTTGATCAACGTATAGGATTTGTTCAACTAAATTAAACAGGGTCGTTTGGGTAGTGTAGGGGGTCTGGACCGGGTAGCCATTAGGTTAATTGGGCTGGGGTTGTAGAGATTAGTTAGGGTCTGGGCAGGTCAGCCCAGGTCCCATTTTAGTATACTAGCATTAATAAACCCAAATCAATTTTAACACTAAAGCCTAATTAAATTAAAAAATGTAATAATTAATTCTAAATTTTATTTTCATCTAATCACATATTAATTAAGAATAAAACAATTAACTTTATACTCCTAATTAAATCCATGATTTATTGGATAAAAGAAAAAAAGGAAATGAATAATTTTAGTAAGTAGTTATTAAAACTACATTACATCAAATAATCATCATTCGTCTATTATTTAATTTAGTTAATTACAAATAATAAATTCGTAATTTCTTGATGCAATTTTAATAATCTTAAAAGATGAATTATGAATATGCAAATGCAAACCATTCACAATTAATCACTAAAATTCAACGAAAAATTTGATTAATTTATTGTATTGAATTTTGTAGGAGTATATGGTGGGTGAAAAATCACGTGCTCACAGCTACCCCTCTTTTCTCGGAAACATGAAGAGTTTTCGGGCAAAGACAAATTGAGCAGTCATGAACGACTTTTACCCACTTGCATACTCCATTGCAAAGCGTTTTTACAGCTGGACCGAACCTTGCTTCAAAGGTTGCCTACATATACTTGGCTATAAAGGAATCAGGTTAGTGTAGTTCTGGAAGTTTGGTAGCTGGGACTATCGGGTAACTGTAGCTTGACTGCAGTTGCTGTTGTTACTACTGTTGAGCTCCTTATTATACCAGAGTGGCAAAAATGAAAAAGACTAGACTAAACCTATCATCTATGAGTTACAAGAGTCCTATCTGTTAGTCTTCTGAAGCCTGGTCTTGAGTCTTGGCTGCTTTTATACAGACTTGATCCGGACCTTGATGCTTGTTAGTTGTAAGCGCTGGCTCCATTTTTTTTAGCATTTTCGGGTCAAGAAGGGACATGCACCACTTGTGACTTCAACCTTGTCTTGAGTGGTCACATCTTTTCCGCCTCTGTACTTTGGGGTTCGACTCTTTTCTTTTCTTCTTTTCTTTTATTCTGAATTGAAACGTCTTATTTTGGTCGTATGGAATCCATTGTCCTAAATCGCAATCTGCACAAAATCAAAACAAACGAACGAAATTTTCTGCCCAAGTTTTCACTAGAAAAATTTCGTGAGTTATTGCAACGGAATCTATGCTACTTTATTATGGGAAACGATGAAAAGCCGGGAACAGTGCACCCATGGTTATTGTAGACTAGGGAGTGGATACCTTATGTCTAAAAGTAAAATCAACTAGGGGTTGGAGACCCTATGTTGGAAAAATCATCAACTAGGTAGTGGAGACCCTATGTTGGAAAATCATGAACTAGGGAGTGTATACCTTATGCTGGAAAAATCATCAACTAGGGAGTGTATACCCTATTTTGGCATCAACTAGTGGAGTGTATACCCTATGTTGGAAAAATCATCAACTAGGGAGTGTATACCCTATGTTGGCATCAACTAGGAAGTGTATACTCTATGTTGGAAAAATCATCAACTAGGGAGTGTATACCCTATGTTGGCATCAACTAGGGAGTGTATACCTTATCTTGGAAAATAAAATCAACTAGGGATTGTATACCCTATGTTGGAAAAATTATCAACTAGGGAGTGTATACCCTATGTTGGCATCAACTAGGGAGTGTATACCCTATATTGGAAAAATCATCAACTAGGGAGTGTATATCCTATGTTGCCATCAACTAGGGATTGTATACCCTATGTTGGAAAAACATCAACTAGGGAGTGTATACCCTATGTTGGTATCAACTAGGGAGTGTATACCCTATATTGGAAAAATCATGAACTAGGGAGTGTATACCCTATGTTCGAATCAACTAGGGAGTGTATACCCTATGTTAGAAAAATCATCAACTAGGGAGTGTATACCCTATGTTGGCATCAACTATGGAGTGTATACCCTATGTTGGAAAAGGTGTAGTTGGGGATTGGAGGCCCTATCTACTTTAGGTTTGAATCATATTCAACTTCGGTTCTTCTTTTCTTTTTCTTTCCTTTTTCCCTTTGCTTTCTTTCTCTTTTTTTTTTATTTTTATGCCTGCGGGAAAAGATTTTTGGAGGAAACTCCCCCTTTCTTTGGAGTCAATGTTGCAGAGCTCCTTCTAGATCTTGCGCAATTCCTTTTGGTTGCACCTGCTTTTTTTCGCGGTTGCTTTTGAGTTCACATGTTTCGTATTTTCAAACAAAGAACAATTTTTTAGTTTGAAATGGTGGTTGGTTTTGCGGCCTTAATTGTTTCAACTGCTCGATCTTGGCTTTTTTTGACGAAGATCTCAACCACTTGCTTACTTGCTGGGGATTGGGTTTCATTTCTAAACCCCGGGGACCCTGGGTTTCCCTATTTTACCATGGCGATCGGTCTCAAGGGACCCAACATTTTGACTTTATTCTGCCTTTGTAAACCTTTCCCTTGTTTTCTTTTTGGGTTTCCGGAGCGTCGGTAAACTTCAACCTCATCAAATTTTCTACTACGGCTAGTCGCATGGGACTTAACCGTTCCAACTTTATTTTGCCTTCATTGGCCTTTTATTTCTACTTCGAAGCATTTGGGAATACTTCGGCTTTTCAAACTTTTGCCGAGGGGCCACGTGGGACTCAACCTTTCAACTTCATTTTCCCTTATAGGCACTTCAATTTGATTCTCTCCTTTCAAGGGATTTTGAGTTTGAAGCATCGGCCGCTAAGGCCAGTCGGGATCGACTTGATGCCCCTGATGATGCTGGGTGCCTTTTGCATATTAGCCCGTGTCAAATGAGATCCTGTAAATAAGTTTTGCCATCGTTTCTTTGCCTTAGTTTTGGTATTAAAGTTAGGTTGAACTGGATTTAGGAGAAAACTAAATGACAGAACGGACAATGAATTTAAACGAGAGGTATCCCTTTCGGGGAAATGAAAGAAGGACTTATCTGGAGCACAATGCGGACTTCAATGAACATGACATGCCTTTTAGACTGGATGCCATGTGTATACTGTCCAACTTTCAGAAATTCATCACGACTAATACCCCGAGATCGAGAAACCCTGCTCCGGATCGTGTCGTTATCAGTGATCCATTATCCTTTTCAATTAGTGGCGCCCTTTGCGGGTTTTTGCCGACTAACCTCTCTCATTTCTCTTCTTACCATCGCCTTGCAGTGCTCTTTGCGTCTTTTCACTAGCAAGACTCTCTTATTTTCAATTTCTCTGCTTACCGTCGTCTCACAGTGCCCGTGTGGGTTTTCACCGATAAGACTATCTCATTTTAATTTCTCTCATTGCTTGTATCAGCTTCAAACATCTGCATCCTCCAACTTTAGACATCTTTGTCGATCGATCGGAAGGACTTGAACAGAGTTTTCGGTAGAAAGAATTTGGATTGAGTGACAACTTTGGAACTTTTTAGGCGAAAACATAACATTTGCCCCAACTTAAACTCTTGGGGAAATGTGGAATTATTATTTTGATGTGACTGAACCCCAGGGAGAGGCTGCCTACGTATCCTTTCAGAATCAAGTCGAACGTAGTTCAGGAAAACATTTTGTTTTGATTTTTTTTTTGACAATACTTTTAGGTTCCAAAGAGGGTAACTAAAGAAAAGTAATCGGCTTAAAGAGTTTACAAATTTGGGTAGAGTTTGGGGTAGTGTGAATGAAAGCCTTCGTCATTTCTATCGGGAGAATCCATATTAGGAAAAGGTCAGACATAGTACCTATTGACTGCATCTGCGTTGACAGCCATTTGGGGATCATTTACTTCGATGTCCCCCAAGTACAATGCTCCGTTGGGTAGCAGTTTCCTTACGATACATGGACCTTTCCAGTTCGGGGCGAATTTTCTTTCGCCTCTTCATGGTGTGGGAGGATACGTCTTAGGACCAGTTTCCCACTTCGAAGTTCCTAGGCCGCACTTTCTTGTTGTAGGCGCAGGCCATTCTTTGTTGGTACAACTGCCCGTGGAAAACTGCGGCCATCCTTTTCTCCTCAATCAGAGTTAATTATTCCAATCGGGTTTTGACCCATTCATCGTCCTCAATCTCTGCTTCGACAATAGTGCGCAGGGAGGGAATTTCAAATTCTGCGGGTATTACGACCTCAGTTCCATAAACTAGTAGATATGGTGTAGCTCCAACCGATGTGCGCACGGTCGTGCGATATCCCAATAATGCGAAAGGCAATTTCTCGTGCCATTGCCTGGAAGTCTGAATCATCTTCTTGAGAATTTTATTGATGTTTTTGTTTGCTGCTTCAACGACGCCATTGGCTTTGGGACGGTATGGGGTGGAATTGCGGTGTGTGATTTGAAACTCTTCACATACCTCCCTCATCAAGTTACTGTTCAGATTTGCGGCATTGTCGGTAATGATAGTTTTTGGGATACCAAAAACGACAAATGATATTGGAGTGCCTAAAATCCACCACTGCTTTCTTAGTGACAGCTTTGAACGTGACTGTTTCAACCCATTTGAGGCTTTAGGCTCGATCGGCCCGATGACATCCATTCCCCAGGCAACAAACGACCAGGGTGATGATATGGGATGAAATTCTGAAGGTGGTGCATGGATCAAATCTCCATGTATTTGACACTTATGGCATTTTCGGACGAAGCTGAACCAATCTTTCTCGATGGTCATCCAGTAGTATCCTGCCCGCAAGATTTTCTTTGAGAGGACGTACATGTTCATGTGGGGGCCGCATACTCCTGAATGCACGTCGTTCATAATCTTCTCGGCTTCCTTACCGTCTAGACACTTCAATAGGTTCATATCGAGAGTCCTTTTATACAGTACTTCCCCACTTAGGAAGAAACTGCTGGCGAGCCTTCAGATGGTTCTCTTTTGGTCTCCATTGGCCTGCTCCGGATATTCTTTTGTTTTCAAGAATCTTTTGATATCATGATACCATGGCTGAACGTCGGGCTCTACTTCGATCGTGTTGCAATAACCATGTCTTTCTATGAATTTCCAGGGGGTCAATGTGGGCATTACCAGGGTATGGCAACATTGCGGCCAAGGTGGCTAGTGCATCATCTAGATCGTTGTAGCATCGAGGGATATAACTGAACTCGACAACTTTGAACCGCTTGCTAAGATCCTCCACATGTTATCTACTGGGGAGGAGTTTAACATCCCGAGTTTCCCATTCTCGCTGGGTTTGTTTGATGATCAAGTCAGAATCTCCCATAATCAATAATTCCTTTACATCCATGTAAATCTCCATATTCATGCCCATTATACACGCTTCATATTCAGCAGTATTTTTTGTACAGAAGAAACGAAGACGGGCGGTGGCTGGATAGCGTTGCCCCATGGGCGAAATCAAAATTGCCCCAATCCCAACACCTTTTGCGGTTACGGCTCCATCAAAGAACATTTTCCAAGTATTGGTGTCTTCGGGAATTATCTCCACTGAGTTTACCTCCTCGTCTGGGAAATAAGTACTTAGAGGTTGATGGTCATCATCAACAGGATTTTCTTCCAGCTGATTTTCCAAGGCTTGAGCTTTCATTGCTGTGCGGGTGACATAGACTATGTCGAACTCGGTGAGAAAGATTTGCCACTTTTCTAACCTCCCGGTAGGCATTGGCTTCTGGAATATATACTTTAAAGGATCCAGCCTAGTGATGAGGCAGGTGGTGTAAGCTAGCAAATAATGCCGGAGCTTCTGAGCAACCCAAGTTAGAGCGCAACAAATTCTTTCCAGCAATGTATACTTTTCTTCGTAGCTTGTGAATTTCTTACTTAGTATATGGCCTGTTCTTTCTTCCCGGTTGAATCATGCTGCCCGAGAACACACCCGAAGGAATTTTCCAACACCGTCAAGTATAAGAACAAAGGCCTTCCTGGTTCTGGGGGAACTAATACTGGCAGATTCGACATATATTCTTTGATCTTGTCGAAATCTTCTTGGAATTCGTCCGTCCATTTGATCGCTGCATCTTTCCTCAACAACTTGAATATAGGCTCACAGGTGGATGTCAACTGAGCGATGAACCTGCTGATGTAATTCAACCTACCCAGCAAACTCATTACCTCTTTCTTGGTTCTCGGAGGTGGCAAATCCCGAATAGATTTTATCTTTGTCGGGTCCAGTTCAATGCCTCGCCGACTGACTATAAATCCCAACAACTTCCCAGATGGAACTCCGAAGGCACACTTAGATGGATTTAATTTTAAATCATATTTACGCAACCGTTCAAAGAATTTTCTCAAATGCTGCACATGGTCGTCTTGCGTCCTCGATTTAATAATCACATCATCCACGTACACCTCAATATCCTGATGCATCATGTCATGGAAAATGGAAGTCATGGCCCTCATGTAGGTTGCCCCGGCGTTCTTCAGACCGAAAGGCATAACCCGGTAACAGTAGGTGCCCCAGGGTGTTGTGAAATCCGTCTTTTCTGCATCTTCCTCATCCATCAAAACCTGGTGATACCCAGCATAACAATCCAGAAAAGACTGCACCTCATGTTTGGCACAATCGTCAACCAGGATATGTATGTTTGGCAGTGGGAAGTTGTCTTTGGGACTCGCTTTATTCAGATGTCAGTAATCGACACACACTCTGACTTTCCCGCCTTTCTTGGGTACAGGGACCACATTGGCCAGCCAGGTGGTGTATTGGACCACTCGGATTACTCCAGCTTTTAATTTCTTAGTGACATCTTGTTTGATTTTGTCACTCATATCTGTTTTAAATTTCCTTTGCTTTTGTTGGATGGGCGGGTAACCGGGGTAAGTCGGAAATTTCTGCACCACCAAGTCGACACTTAGTCCGGGCATGTCATCATAAGACCAAGCGAATACATCTTTGAATTCGAATAGAAGTTGGATCAAAGCGTCCCTAGTTCTTTCATCAGTGTGGATGCTTACCATGGTTTCTCGGACCTCTTCTGAACTACCCAAATTAACCGGTTCTGTTTCATTTAAGTTTGGCTTAGGATTATTCTCGAATTTTTCTAATTCTCGATTTATTTCCCTAAAAGCCTCATCTTCATCATATTCCGGTTCTTGATTCATTGTTTCTTGATTAGATGGCGTATCAAGATCTGGGCATGAAGTCCGCAATCATGTCATCTTATTAAAATCCGCATTATTAGAACTGAAAAGAAAGAATAAGAGAAACTAACGGAAATTAGGAAAAATAAAAGAGAGGTTCATAGACTATGAAATAATAATTTCATTTCATTGAATTTTGAACATAGGAGGGTTTACATCGAAATTTGAAAAAAGGCAATAAACTAAAAGCACTCGAGTTACACCCTGGAATAACTCGTAGTGCAGAAAAGATGGCAAAACTGAACTACCGGGACTGTTGCCTGACGGGGAACGTAGTAGCTTTCCAATTCTGCAACTTGGCATTTGGTCCCATGTACTGCACCTCAGCGGTGCTCGAGCCCTCACCCTGCTGAACCATATGGGCCTCATACAGCATTTGCCTCATGGCCTCACAAATCTCTTCCATTTATTCGGCCGTGAAGGCCTCCTATTCTTCTTCTATGTACTGTGGTTTGATGAAGGACTTAGTGATGTGTGGGACTGGCCGAGGCAGGTCCCATCCATTGTTCTTACGTGCATTGTCCCATTTCACATCAGCTTCAGTAGCCTGGAAACCTATGCCGAAGAATTTTTTGTTGGCAGGCAGAGAGATTGGTTCAGTAATGCCCTGTAAGGATACCCCGAGCCCCTTTCTGGGTTTGAACCCGTGTCTGATCATGTCAGTAGCGACCATGATTGATGCATTAGATAAACAAGGATGTGGGAATGGAGTACCTTCCTTGTGCTGATCAGCAAACACAATCTCAAAGGCCTGGTACACAATGTGTTCGCTTCCTTCCCCAGCGGCGTAAATCCAAGTTCTTCCTAGAAGGAAGTTACAAGAAATGTCCATGTCCAGGATTTGGAAGGTCACCGTGAAATCCACAGGGCCTATAGTCATGACTATGTCGATTTCCCCTATGGTGTCCCTTTTGATACCGTCGAAAGCGCGGACACAGATGTTATTTGGTCTGATCCTCTCAATGTCGATTTCAATTCTTTGTAATGTTGAAAGGGGGAAAGTATCTACCTCAGATCCTCCGTCGAGCATGACCCTCTTTACGTTGTATTCTTCACTTTTGACCGTCAAATGCAGGGCTTTGTTGTGAGCAGCTCCCTTGGGAGGTAGTTCGTTTCGGTTGAAAGAAATTTTGTTCACCTAGAAAAAGAGCTCAACCATTCTCTCTAACTGCTCGATCGAGACCTCAGCTGGTACATACGCTTCATTCAGCGTCTTCAGAAGTACCTTTTGATGCTCGTCTGAGCCTATCAACAGGGACAAGAGCGAAACCTGATCAGGGGTTTTTCTGAGTTCTTCAATTGTAGCATTTTCAGATGTTTTTGTTTTCTTGAAGAACTCCTCAGCTTCTTCAGCAGTGATAGGTTTTTTAAGAGGAAAACATTTATGCTTGTTCTTGCCTAGCTCTTTCACATTGAGGTATCTTTCATATGAGTTTGCCTCAATTGCTTCCTCTATGATTTCCTTTCCCTTGTACGTCACTACCGTCTTTTTGTAGTTCCACGGAACGGTGGTGGTATCCTTGATGAGAGTTTGCGACGCGTAGCTAATAACCACGGGCTCATTCAACCTTGGTGAAATTATTGGCCCCCGCACCACATACGTCCCCTTTGGTACGTACATTTTCAGGACGTTCATCATTGCCTTGTTGAATTTCAACCTTCTAGGAGGACTTAACACACGTTGTTCCTTCCTGGGTGCCATGGGGACATAAAGAACATCGTCTTTAGAGGGCCCCGTCTTTGTTTTGGCTTCAGCCTTCCCCGTGGCCTGAGGGATGAGATTGCTTTTCTTCATCTCCTTAACTGGCTTGGGTGCCACTTTGGGTTTTTTTATCCATATCCACAATGGCGATGATAGCTTTTAAGGCCAGATCAAAATCTTGGTCCTGACAGATCATGCCGATAACGGGCCCATTGTTGTGGGTTGGTAATGGATTATTGGTCACATTGGGAGCTTCTTCATCCCTTAGCACCACTTTCTTTTGTTCTATGAGGTTCTCAACCTCCCGTTTGAGGGTCCAACAATCCTCGGTGTCGTGCCATTCTGCTCCGGAATGATAGGCACAATTGTTTCCTCGTCTGTATGGCGCCGATTCTCGATTTTTCCTAGTTGTAGGTACAGGCGAAGTCCCATTTGAACTAACTTTGGAAAAAGGTTGAGTATGACTCACCGATAGGAGTGAAGTTAGGTCTCTTTGGTGGTTCACGGGGATAGGGATTGTATGGATAGTTATTTTGGGGAGGGCGTGGATTATATGGAGCTTGGTGAGGATGGTTATTTCTAGGAGGTGGAGTTATGTTCTGGTTGTACTGTTGTTGCGGCCTAGGATGTGGCTGAGTATTCATCACAGCATAGGGAAAGGAGGACGTAGCATAAGCTGTATCCTGATGAGGATAGTAGTGCTGGGAAATTTTGGGAAATAGGCGCGGATATTCCCGAGATCGTCGAGAACTCCTAATGCCGGAAGCCATCATGGCTTCCTCCTCTTTGTTCTTTCTGTTGGCTGCACTCCCGGATCCGCTTTGGATGGCCTGAGAGGTCTCTCTTATGGCGTATTGGCTTAGGATACGACCGGTCTTTAGGCCATTCTCGACCATTTCTCCAATTTTGATTGCTTCCGCAAATGGTTTGCCAATGGCGGACATCATATTTTGGAAGTAATCAACTTCCTGGGCTTGTAGAAATACATTTACCATTTCATCCTCGTCCATCGGAGTCTTGACCCTGGAGGCTTGCTCATGCCACTTAATTGCGTACTCTATGAAGCACTCTGATGACTTCGTCTTGAGATTGGACAGGGAATTCCTGTCGGGCGCTATGTCCACATTGTATTGGAAGTGTCGGGAAAAGTCCCGAGCGAGGTCGTACCATATATGCCAACGAGATATATCTTGGTCCATGTACCATTCAGATTCGGTCCCGGCAAGCTTTCTCCAAAATATTCCATTAGCAGCTTTTCCTTTCCGCCTGCTCCCCGGAGCTGGTTGCAGTACCTTTTTAAATGAGCTATGGGGTCCCCATGTCCGTCGTATTTCTCGAACTTGGGGGTTTTGAACCCAAAAGGCAAGTGAATGTGCGGGAACATGCACAAGTCTGCATAGGAGACACTTTTCCGCCCGCTTAGTCCCTGTATATTATTGAGGCTTTGCTCAATACTTCTCATTTTTTGAGCCATTTCTGCTTGCTCGGGCTCTTCTTGTCTTGTCCCAAGGTGACTTCATACTGAGGTTGTTGGGGGTATGAGTTGGGAGTGACATGAGTTGTGTCCAGATGGAATGACGGCGTCTGGAATCTAAAAGCCGGTAGCTCAAAGCTTGGCCCAGACACTATTGGCGGCACCATGGTGGAGATTGGCGGTGCAGCGAAGATGTTGGAAGACACACCGGAAAACAAGGCCTGGGGGAGAACCTCACAAGGCCTTCCGACAAAGTGAGCCGACATAGTTGGGTGTCCAAATGATGCGGCTGGGTAACTTATAGGGACGTTGGAGGTCCCGCCTGTCCTGGGAATTATCTATGGGAAACCTGGGATAGTACTGGGTGGTTCCCTACCATTGGACCATGCGTCCCACATTTCGAGCATGCGGCAACTCAGAATTCTGTTCTCTTCAGCTGCGGTTGATTCAGATATTGGGATGACCGAGCTTGGGTCATCCACGGAGGAGTTGAAGATCAGTAAGTGACTTTCAGATGTCATTTCTACGCTTCCTTTTGATCTGGTGAAGTACGGATGCGAAGCCAGGTTACCGCAAAACCAACCACCTAAAAACACACCTTTTTAAGAATGAACCACAAAAATGTTAGGTTGAAACATTTATCACATAGGGAATCGCACGTTTGGGTATGCAATGCACCTAGGAAGTTAAACGCTTTCTACATGTTTCATATCAGTTGTGTGTTTCATCCCGACTTTGTTTTCTTGAATTTGAACTTTCTTTTGATTTTCGCCTTTTGTTTTTCTCTTTTATTTTTGTCACTCTTTTCTTTCTTTCCTTTTCTGCTTTTTATTCCTTACTTGATTTCCTTTTGTCTTTCCTGAATTATTTTCTTTTTAAGGTTATGATCGAATCCTATGTGGATTGCCTACGTAGCATGATGCCGTGTGAATCAGATCATCACGTAGCTCAAGGAATAGATACGAAGGAAATAAACATTCTTCAAAATTTTCATTCATAAAATAAAAACTTCATTCATTACAAGAGACTTCAACATACTTTTGGAAATTTAAAACTACAAAAGACTCTACATACTTTCTGGGAAATTTAAAAACTACAGTAGACTCAAACAGGACTATAACAGGGAAATGAAATACAGACTCGAAAAAGACATCAAGAATACATCAGTGCTTCAATTGCTCCAGGGGCCCGTGGGGCATCATTCGGCCTTGCCACGGGCCTGCATGCCATAGCTTTCTGGAAGCGGTATAGGTCATCCATTATCTTGTGGACGAAAATCATTACCGCTGCGAAGAAAGTGGTCCGAGTCATATCTTCACATTCCTGGCATTTGGTGACAATATAGTCGGCGATCTCTCTGACCCTTTTCCTGATGACGCCCTTTTCTTGAAGTAGACGCCCGATCTGTTGAGATCTTGCCTCTAGAACCTGGGCGTCTTTATGACTCTGTTCTTTCCATTGTTGCAATTCTCCCTCCAATTGAGCCATCATGGTATAGCACTGTTCTCTTTCTTCTTTAAACCTTTTGGCTTGTTTGACCATTTCGTTCTCTAGGGAGGCCACCTTTTCCTTTAAGCATGTGACTCCTTGGCCATGTTTTCTTTTCAATTTTTGGATAAACTCTACTCTTTCCTCTGCATCTTTTGTCAATTTTGCCCGAACTTGGGCCACGTCCTCTTCAGCTTTGTCCAGATTATCACCATAGCTACACAACTTTTGCCTGAGACTGTTGATAAGTCTTTCATCGGCTCTGCTTCTTTCAGGGTTTTCAATAGCTATTTTCATTTTCTTGATCTGAGCCCGGAGGGCTTCATTTTCCTTGTTTAGCCTGTTTCTTTCCCCTTCAGCTGCGACGGCTTGTAGAGTGTTTTCATATTTGAGTTCCCTGATTTGGGCTTCCAACTTCCTTATGGTAGCTCAGTAGTTTTTTCCTTTTCTAACCAAGCCCAGTGCTCTTGTGTTTGCTCAGTGAATTGCTGCACATGGGGTCTTTTTGCAGGTCGTTCTGGCTCTTGATGCTCTCGGCCCCTTCTACCATACTAAGAAGTGTAGGCCGGCTCTGCTTCCCCTTTGGACAAATTCCTTACCCGAGTCTGAGGCTCTAAAAATTTGCACTGGTTCCAGATTTGGCAGATCCTGTCTTCTGAAATATATCCCTTGGACATAACTCAATGGCTTGTTGATTCAGGTCCTCATCACATGGAACATCCTGTTGTCTTTCCAACTGCCGCAAGACCCGATGTGGGGCATATGGCAGAATTCTTCGAAGGCCCATCAACAGAAGGTAACACACGTCGGCCGACATGTGGATGACTTCCCCGACATGTGGATGACTTCGCCGACAGGGAGCCAACCGAAAGTCCACTCGATTTGGTCGGCAGTCAATGAACTTAAATGTAAGAACCAAGCTTCGGTTCCCTTCAGAAATTTTTGGCCCTCTACCCGAGTGTTGTGTTCTTCGACACAATTCAAACCGGTCAAACCGTAGTTCATGTAGCCCGGCGATGACACAGGTGCTCAATCATCCAAATCTGTAGAAGAAGGTTGCACCTCTCAAAGAATTTTCCCCCAGATTGGCAAACTGTTAGAGCACGGTAAATCTCGGCTAAGACTATCGATATAAGGGTGCCGTTGGATTTTTTCATCATGAAATCTTCCATTCCCACAAGTCCTATATCTATGCGTCTGTCACTCCTTGGGCAGATTAAGGTACCCAGGAATGCTACCACGAAAGCCAAAGCTCGGCGGGCCTCCCATTTAGCTTAGTTCTTGTGATGAGTCAGACCAGTGTTATCAGCTTCATAACCCCGAGGATCTCCGTAGCGACTGTATAGAAAATAGAAAGTGCAGAACCCCTCAGATAGCTGCGGGTCTTGGATTTCACGGCTGATGCTTAGCAGGTCTAAGAACTTGTGGGGAGTCACAACCTTGGGAGCTACTAGATATCGACTACTAAGATTTTCGCTGAGGCCAACATACCCCGCTATTTCCTCTAGCGTGGGTGTCAACTCAAAGTGTGAAAAGTGGTAAACGTTGTGAGCGGGGTCCCAAAATGATACTAGAGCCTCTATGATGTCCAATCTTGGCTTAATTTTTAGACGACCGGTGAGCCCGCCCAAGGCTTTTATCGCAGACTTTCTGCTAACTTCCCCCAAGTCCCTCCACCACATATGGAGTCCCACAGGAATTTCCTCGACAACTCTAAAAGGAATATTTTCGACAGTGCTCATCGTGCACATTTATTAGGTGATTTGGTTAAGGACAAAGCAAAGCCATATTTTAGTTTTTTGACAAAAGGTAAAGAAAAATGCTATTTTTGCCAAAACTTAGTAATAAAATGAAAATGGACCAACTTTGTGAATACGGCCCCTAAACACTTTGGGTGAGAAGTTTTAGGGCTGTGTTTGCTAATTTTTGTTTTTTTGGGAAAGACCACAGGCGGCTATTCTTGCAAAACAGCCTTCCGGCGCCCCATTGGGACAATTTGGCTATTTATGCAAGAACGGTGTCACCTAACTTTATTTAGGACCGTATTTTGTATTTTTATTTTGAAAAATAAGGTTGGACCCGATGAGGGTTGCCTACGTATCCCACACCGTTGAGAATCAAACAATGCGTAGTTCGGAAAATCTCGACACAATTTTGAAAAATATTCACCGACTCATTTCATTTTTAAATACTATTTTCCTTCTTTCTTTTCCTCTATTTTTTGAAAATTTTTGATAGAGTTTCGGGATGATTTTGAGTATCGGGGGTTTTTCAAAAATCGGATAAACCTCCTATTCTATTTCTCTCTTGGTCTTTCTGTTATTTTTTGCTTTAGCCGGTCAACAAACAAACCCAAACAAAATATTGTACACATAGCAAGTAGGATGCATCAGGATGGTCTTTCATTTCGGGTCCACCTGTCCTAGACGGACCCAACCCCTGTGTGAGCCCCCTAAGTCAAATGCACGTGATGCAAATAATCTTTCCTACTAGGGATCTGGCATGAGGCTATGTTATACTAGGTTTATATCCTGGGGTTTTGTTCTAGACAAGGCTTACCCGAGTGGACAGCTCGAGCCGAGGTCGAGGCAGCTTACCGGGAAAACAGAAGCTTCACAAGCTTCGCAACTTGTCCGTACCTCGTTCTAAAATTTGGAGGACCCTAACAGAAAAGAAGTCACACGAAGTGCACACTTCCCAGATGATTTAGAAGACTCAGAGAGAAGAAGGGTTTCGACACAATTTACATGCAATTAAGATAAATATCAAAGCGGTAAATGACAATTAGCACTTCAGGTTTAAACACGTAAAATCAGATAAGGAAAGCCAAAACGTAACAGTTATATAAGCTCGAATTCTTGAACCCTGAACAAGAGATTCTAGGTTCGCTCCCCAGCAGAGTCGCTAGAGCTGTCACACCTCCTTTTTTCACCCCCGGATTAATGAAGGGGTAATAAGGGGGTTTTTCCACTTTAAGTGACATTATTCGGATGTGAGATTTATTATTGTTTCAGAATCGGTCCCCGAATTTTTGGCGATGCTCCGAGACACCTTTTTGTTTAGAAAATCCCAAACCGAGGAATTTTGACTCTGTTTTGATTTGTCTGCGACCAGAAATCAGAGTAAGGAATTTTGTTAACCTGGGAGAAGGTGTTAGGCATTCTCGAGTTACGTGGTTCTAGCACGGTCGCTTAACTATTATTATTTGGCCTAAATTATCGGATTGTTTAGGTGTTTTAGCCTAATGTGCGCTTAGACTTTTAAAGTTTTAACCACTTTTCACATTTATGGACTTATCTTGAAACAAGTCACGATGACGTGCACTTGTTTGTTTTTGGACACATTATAATTGCGCCACATGATATGCAACCGCTATTACAACATGTGATTTTTATTATGGTTTTGAGTTAAAGTCGGGGACATGAGTTTTCACACTCGAGTGTAGATTACATAGTCAAGACTATGATCACGACGGTTTTGAAAATGCCTATTTTGAGGCGATATTCAATTATTCTCTAGGTTTTCTATCTAAAGAGGTATTTTTAGTTTTACGGAATATGTGTAGGAACCAATTTGGATATTTATGTATTTATCTTAGGACAAGTCACAAAGGCGTGCACTTGTTGTTTTTGAACACATCGCAATCACGTCACATATAATGCACCCGTGATTACTACGTGTGATTTTATTATGGTTTGAAGTTGGAGTCAGGGGCACGAGTTGCCACAACCAAGTGTAGATTATGGTTTTTTGAGATAATACTTGATTATTTGCTAAGTTTCAAACTAAAAGGTATTTTTCTATCTAGAGGATATGTGGAAGAGTGTCTATAATTAAATTCACTAGCCTAAAGGACAAGATACTTGGGCTATGGCCATATTTTAGCCCTAATCAATTGTTTACCCCTTTTGCCCAATCCTAACTATGTTTAATTATGAGAAAAATAAAGTTGCATGATTCTATTCAAAGCAATGTCAACCAATGAAAGGTTCAATAAGAACCCTATCAGATTACTAGTTCACAAAAAACAAAACAAATGGACATATTCAGCTATCCTAGTTCATCATCATAGATTAGAAAGTTAATTTCGAAGCTGTCGAAGAAACAAGAAGATGGAAAACAGAACAGGGGTTCTTTCATTGAGAGTACATTTCGCCAAAGTAAAACATAGTTTCCGAAATTATTCTAAATCAATGTGGCTAACCAGAAAGTTCTTCACTATCACTTAACAATTTCATCTATTTCACATAGTCTGTACACATTCCTTTTAAGTCATGATTCATACGCACTCAGTCCTAGTTTTGAGCGTTCATACATCTACTTAAAGGATGCGAAAAGAAACGTTTTGGATCACAAATTCCTGTTTATTCTTCGAAAGTCATTGTATCATGAAGTGTTTGTTTTCCAGAATTCAGTAAGTGTTTACGAGGAAACTCATTTGAGTATAAACTCGTACGAAATGCTTTTGAATAGCAAGATCTATACTTATTCATTTGAAAAACTTATCAGAGACGAAAGGAAACTACAGAGCTGAATATTACTTTATAATGTCCAGTCCCTTTTTACAAATATATATAAAAAATAGAATTCAACAAAATACTGTTTTTTTTTACTCCAAAATACAAGTTCCCAAAAAAATGAAATAAGGTAATAAAAAAAGAAATTTGTGCTCATGCGCAAGCCTCAACAATGATTTGTGATTCAACCATTGTGACTCGAACCTGCATTTCTTAGATATTTCCAAAAAATCAAACAGGTTTTTATGCTTTATCAGGGAGTGAATCTGACCATGAATGGGCCAGATTAAGTCCCCATTATGCCAATATTAACATGAATTAAAAACTATATGTGAGACTCACTGATTGAGCCAAGCAAAGATAACTATAGACTAAGCACATTCATGAATGACATATTGAAGCCATTGGATTCAACTATCCCTTAGGAAGACATTAATTTGTATTGAACATCCCTAGATCCTAGCAATAAACTAAAGGAAAAAACAAATAAGGAACAAATTTATGCAGTCTTTTGGAAAGAACCTGACCACAAAGAAGGCCTGGTTCAGAATTCAGTAATGCTAAAAACATATAAAAAAAACTCAGCATTCAACCTCTATATTCGAAATCAAAAGCTCCTAAACAAATCTTAGCAAACATGTTTCAGATTCAGATTTGCACACAAAATTCCAACAGTGAGATTAAAAAACTCATAGATTCAACAAGTTTTAAATCTGAAACTTTCACCTAACGCAAGCTGTTACAAACATGTCTTTGTGCATTTTTATGGGATGAATCTGACCATAAGAAGGTCAGATTCAAACTCCAATCATGCTAATCAAACAATATTCTACCAATTAATGTTATAATTGATATTTGGGAAATAACTCAACCAAGTTTCGAAAAAACACACAATTTCAACGTTTGATGTGCATACAAGTTCAGCCAAGGAAACTCAAGTAAACCAACAAGTTTACATATCAGCATAGCACATAATTCAGATCTGAAAAGAGTTCATTCATAGACAAATGGGTTAAATACCTTTCAGAGAGAAAAACAAAGAAATCCTGACCAAATAAAGGTCAGGCAGATGGCAAAACAGCAAAAGGAGAGGAGATCAAGCAGCAACAAACAGCATACCAACTAGCCAATATCAAACAATAACAATAGGAAAACTAGCCTAGAATTTGAATATGTGTGCACGAGATTCTCGAAATCATAATACCAAAAAAGAACAGAGCCCAGAACCAAAACCAAAAAAAAGACGAACATATTTTTCTCTTTGTTTTATACTGATTTTTCGAACAGAAAATCTTATTTTGAGCAACTACTCTATTTCTTCTGTGTGTTCAGATTTTTTAGTAGCCAAAATATTGTAAAAGAAAAGTCCCTATAATGGTAAAAGGTGGGTGTATATATAAGAGGATTTGGTATAGGATATGCTTGGCATATTCCCAATCCAAATGGGCTGAAAATAGTACAAAGGCAGCTGTCACCCTCATCTTTTGGGACAACTGCCCTTATTCTAGAAGATTCTCAGCCCTTACAATGACCCTTTTACCCCCTAAAAATTTGATTTGCTAATTCTAGAAGGTTTTTGGGTTGTTACACCCAAGATTCCCTTAATTGAAAGTCCTAAAATACCCCTTCAAGTCCCTAGAATTACCTTTAGGGTAACTATGGTTAAGTTTGCTTGGGGGTTAACTATTAACTCTAGTTAGGAAGTTCAAAATCCCCTTAGTAAGGTTAGATAATTCTAGAATAACTAATTGAATGTTAATTTGTTTTAGGAATTAGATTAATTAATGAAAATTAGTTAGGTTATTATACTTAGTTAATTTTCTTACACTAAGGTTTATTTTAGTTTCGAACAAGCCTAAGTGGGATTAGTTTTCCTTTAATTACCAAAAAAATCAGAATCCTAATTAACTAAACCATAACTACTTAATTACTCAAATCAGGTGGATGATTATCATGCAAATTTTCCCTTAGAAAATTGATTACTTCAATTATGCCCTAAGACTTTGCCTCTAGTTCGATTTCAGAGAATCTTCTAGAACCAACTTGGTGCTTCTAGCATTGAACCAGACTAACATCATTTTTATTTGTAATTTTCGAAACTCTGAACTCACTAAACCTAGAGGTAACCAAAGTTGAATTAATCAGGGAATTAACAAGCTTATTTAGTTAATCTTAACTAGGAAGTAACTAAATTTTAACGGCTAGATATCTGACTAAGTAGAACCAATTTATATTCACTTTTCTAATCTATTTACTACACAGGATGTCAATCAATTAATCAAAATTACAAACGTGCAAGGAAAAGGAGATCGTATATGCTAATGATACCTAAATCTCAGAATATTAACCTTAACTAAAAAGGGAAAATCAGTATCACACAAAAACAAAGTAAAAACCTAAAACATGCATCCTACAAAACAATATTGATGATAATAAAGAAGAGAAAGCAGTGAAAGAAGAACGAGAAATCTAAAACTAAGACAGCGATGCAATAGTGTAAAAACAGTAATCAAACAATCAACGACATATTCATGGTTTTATAAATAAATAAATAAATAAAGAAATATATAGACAGGAAAGGGGATACCCGTTTGAGGGGTTTGACCGGAAAATTTCGACGTGGCCGGACCTTGGCCGAATTCCGGCAGGGTTTGGAAATGGTCCAAACCCACATGAATCAATAACTCCGATCAAGAGCTATTAATCCATGTAGGTTTGAGTCATTGGTTATATCTAAATCGGTCGGAGTTGGGTTTCTTAGGGTTCCAATTCTTAGATCTGAAATTGCGGGATTTTGGTGGGGTTTTTGGGGAAACTAATGGTAGGATGTGGTTGAGAGGGAGGAGGAGGTTGACTGGTGAAAATTTGGGGTCATTTGGTTGAGCTCCGCCGCTGGTGGGCGATTTTCGGCCAGCGGAGCTAGGGTGGCAGTCGGTGGTTCAGGGGGGGGCTAGAGAGAGACGGAGAGGGGTCGTCTCTAAGGGGTATTAGACTTTGAATTGAGGGGGTAGGGGGTTAATGTTTGGACATTTATATATTTAAGTCTTGGGGAGTTCCCAACCGTTTGATCTATTTTGATCAACGACTGGGATTTGTTCAACTAAATTAAACGAGGTCGTTTGGGTAGTGTAGGGGGTCTGGACCGGGTAGCCATTAGGTTAATTGCGCTGGGGGTGTAGAGATTAGTTAGGGTCTGGGCAGGTCATCCCAGGTCCCATTTTAGTATACTAGCATTAATAAACCCAAATCAATTTTAACACTAAAGCCTAATTAAATTTAAAAATGTAATAATTAATTCTAAATTTTATTTTCATCTAATCACATATTAATTAAGAATAAAACAATTAACTTTATACTCCTAATTAAATTCATGATTTATTGGATAAAAAGGAAATGATTAATTTTAGTAGTTATTTGTTAAAACTACATTACATCAAATAATCATCATTCGTCTATGATTTAATTTGGTTAATTAATAATAAATTCATAATTTCTTGATGCAATTTTAATAATTTTAAAAGATGAATAATGAATATGCAAATGCAAACCATTCACAATGAATCACTAAAATTCAACAAAAAATTTGTAAAATTAATTTATTGTATTGAATTTTGTAGGAGTATATGGTGGGTGAAAAATTACGTGCTCACAGGTATCGCACAAGGTGGATCAGTCTAATCCTTTTAGATGTCCCCCGATGAAACGTGAACCCTAGAAGCAATGCTACATAAAATGATATGTTATCAGGGGTAGATTATAGATCAACATTAAGGTGAATCAACAATAGATGGATAAAAGTTCAACAATACAAGATGAGATTAGATCATCAGTCTTCAGGATAAGCAACGAGAGTAACCTGGTGTTGGTAGCAGAGCTAAGTAACGACAAATAGAAGTAAGAATTATGGTATAGTATTACCTACATAGATTCAGTAAATTCATACGAATGGCTGACCAGGTCCATGAAATAAGATATAGCCATATTCACAAGTTCTACAAAGTACCGAGCGAAGAACTTCAGTATACCTATAGATACCCAGAGGGACATCTTATTAAGCTCTGTATATGTTTAAAAAGTAAGGCCTAGAAATTGGCTAAGAGCTGGAGGAAAAAGGAGAGAAGAGACGCATAAGAGCACTTACAAGGTCAGAGTCGTACAAGCTGCATGATAGAAGGTAGCAACAATTACGAGACTGGAAGGATTCCGACCATAGGTCGTGGTGTGAGAAAGAGGCCTAAAGGGGGGAATGCCCTGACTTTTGGATTTAATCACAGAACAATTGCCTAGATGGAAAGGAGAGTAATAAAGTAGTCGGAAGACATAGGCTATGAACATGATAAGAGCACCAGTCAACATTCGAGGACGAATGTTCCAAGGGGGGGGGGGGGATGATGTTATATCCCGGATTTTTGAATGTTAAAGTATCGTCGTGAGTTAATCGACGTAAGTTCGGGGATGGGATTATTTTGAGATTTTAAGCATTAAGCTATTTCAAACAAGTGATATGTAAATTCGTGAAGGTGAGAGGTGAAGCAAGTCTAAGGAAATGAATTTTCGTCCAAGTTTGGCATGTTGGGATAAAATACGACCCGAGCTAAAATACTCGGTATTTATGGACTAGTGCCATACGAGGTACCACATGACCATAACAGTAAGGTGTATAAGGTATGTGAAAAGTGAGTAGTATTTTAAGTAAGAGGGAATAGAATTATGTGGATAATTGATTAATTGGGTAATAGGGCATTACCTAGTTAATTAATAACTATCAGAAACGTTGCAACAAGGTAATTCTTTACCACATGACTCTTGATCCATTTTAGTTAGGTGGAAACATGCCATACTAAATTCAATGATACCTCATATTTCTTTATACTTTGTATACAATCAATACATTAGCAATCTTGCAACGAAAAGAAACAGAAACATTAGAATTCTTTCGATCAAAGAAAATGTTAGCCATTTTTTGTAAAGGCTTTCCATAAAATTCATTCTCCAAGCACTTCAATCAGATTACTACTTTGACAACGTGATTTTTTTAACCAAAATCCGACAAGGTTTCTTAGCACAATTAGCAACGTGAGATTTTACGATTCTAAGGGAGTACGGTGCAACCTTTTCCAAGAATATCATATGGATTTTTCTCTACTACTCCAGTTTGATAACAAGGCATAAAGAAAAATTCAGTATTCTCCTTATCGGGACTCATATTCAATTGAGTATGTCCTTCTTCTAGTCAAAAGAGAGCAGAGAGTTCATATATACTGTATTAAAGTATTTTCATTACCATCGAGCTATAATCGATGAGCAGGCCCCTAATGGGCAACCTCTGATCAGATGGTAAGTTATACCGAGCCTGCTGTGGTCGAGTACCTATGAGCCAGCCCAGTTGGTCGAGATACAGAGCCTAGTATGGACGAGTGCCTATGAGCGAGCCTACTACGGCAGAGCAGTTATACATATATCGAGCCTTATAAGGCCGAACAACTATTTACTTACTATATGAGAGAGTTGAGTCAGTATCAGTAGGTAAACATATCTTCAGATTATCTTAGACTTCCAGTTGCTTTCAGTTATTATATTATCAGTTCAGTTCAGCTTCCAGTATATTTCCTTACATACTCGGTACATTATTTAGTACTGACGTCTCTAGAGCCTTATGTACGTATTGTATATATATGTATATATGTTATGAGTAGTTCGAGGAGTTGTTCCGATCACAATATATCCATCAGTAGAGGCTTGTAAACATATCCTATCAGTTAGTGCAGTATGTTCGGCTTGAAGGCCTTGTATATATATTTGGTTGGTTTGTCAGCTGTAATAATTATGACGGCCTTGTCGGCCCAGTTTTGTATTAAAATTTAGTCATCATTCGCGGTTGTCTTGCAATGTGGCCCATGTCCAAAGTATGACATCATATGTCCAGTGTCTATTAGCTGCAAGTTGGTACGCAAGGATAGGTGAGGCACTAAGTGCCGGTATCTCCCCCCAGGTTTGGGGCGTGACAGACTTACGTTCAGGCTATCATCAGTTGAATATTTGGGAGCCGGGTATCCCGAAGACTGCTTTTAGGACTCAGTATGGTCACTACGAGTTCTTTGTCATGTTAATTGCTGACCAACGCCCCAACAACATTTATGCGTTTGGTGCACAATTTATTTCAGCCCTATCATGACTCTTTCATCATTGTGTTTATTGACGACATTCTGGTGTACTCCCAGAGTCGGGAGGATCATGAGTAGAACTTGAGGACTATGCTTTGGACCTTGAGAGAAAAGAAGGTATATGCAAAATTCTCAAAGTGTGAGTTCTAGCTAGATTTAGTGGCATTTTTGGGTCATGTAGTGGATCCGAAGAGGATGGAAGCAGTGTAGAGTTGGCCTAGACCGTCCTCAACTACGAAGATCCTGAGTTTCTTGGTTTAGCAGGGTATTACAATCGATTTTTAGAGAGTTTCTCATCTATTGCAGCACCTATGACCAGGCTGACCCAGAAGGGTGCTCCTTTCTGGTAGATAGAGGAGTGTGAGCAGAGCTTTCAAAGGCTCAAGACAACATTGACTACAACCCTAGTATTGGTATTGCTTACGGGTTTGGGTTTTATACTTTATATTGTGATTCGTCGCATATTGGTCTAGCACGGTGTTGATGCATGACGGTAGGGTGATTGCTTATGTGTCCAGACAACTAAAGGTGTATGAAAAGAACTATCCTGTTCATGACCTTGAAGATTTCGCGACACTATTTATACGGTGTCCCTTGTGAGATCTACACTAATAACCGGAGTTTGAAGCATCTGTTCAAATAGAAGGATCTTAACTTGCATCAATGGAGGTGGTTGGAGCTGCTTACGGATTATGATATCACCATTTTGTACTATCCCGGGAAGACCAATGTGGTGGCCGACGCCTTGAGTCGCCGGCCGAGAGTTTGGGGAGCTTAGCATATCTACCAACAATAGAGAGGCCATTGGCGTTGGATGTTTAGGCCTTAGACAACCAGTTTGTTAGATGGGATATTTCTTAGGCGAGTAGAGTGTTGGCTTGTTTGGTCTTTCGGTCTTCTCTTTATGATCGTATCAGGAAGCTTTTGTATGATGACCCCCATCAGTTTGTCTTTAGGGACACGGTTCAGCACGATGACGCTAAGGAGGTCACTGTTGAAGATGATGGTGCTTTGAGGACGGAGGGCAGGCTATGTGTTCCCAATGTAGATGGTTTGCGTGAGCTAATTCTCTAGGAGGCTCACAATTTGCGGTACTCCATTCATCTGTGTGCCGTGAAGATGTATCAGGACTTGAGGCATCATTATTAGCGAAAGAGGATGAAGAAAGGCATCGTGGAGTATGTAGCTCGATGTCCAAATTGCAAGCAGGTGAAGTATGAGAATCAGCGACCAGGTGGATTGCTTCAGAAGTTAGAGATCCCGGATTGGAAATGGGAGCGCATCACTATGGATTTTGTTATTGGGCTTCCACAGACTCAATATTAGTTTGATGCAGTTTGAGTGATTATTGATAGGCTGACCAAGTTAGCTCATTTCATTCCTTTAATGACTACTTATTCTTTCGAGCAGCTTGCTCCTGTTTACATCCGCGAGATTGTCAGACTTCATGGCCTGCCGGTATCTATCATCTCTGACCAGGGTACGCAGTTCACATCACGGTTTTGAAGGGCCGTACAACATTAGTTTGGTACTCGGGTTGAGTTGAGCACAATATTTCACCCTCAGACTGACAGACAATATGAGCGCACTATTCAGATACTAGATGGTATTCTTTGTACTTGTCTAATGGAGTTTGGACGTCTTGGGATCAGATCTTGCAACTAGTGGAGTTTGCCTACAACAACAGTTATCAGTAGAGCATTCAGATGAAACAGTATGTGGCTTTGTATAGTAGGCGGTATCGGTGTCCAGTGGGTTGGTTCTAGCCGAGAGAGGCTAGGTTATTGGGTATAAACTTTGTTTAGGATGCTTTGGAGAAGGTTAAGGTGATTTAGTATCGAATTCTCACAGCCCGATCCAGATAAAAGAGTTATGCGAATCGGAAGGTTCACGATGTTGCATTCATAGTTGGAGAGAGGGTCCAACTCCGGGTGTCACCCATGAATGGTGTTATGAGATTCGAAAAGAAGGGCAAGCTGAGACAAAGGTTTATTGGCCCATTCGAGGTGTTGCGACGTGTTAGGAGGTTTCTTGGGAGCTTTCCTTGCCTCCCAGTCTAGCAGGAGTCCATCCGGTATTTTATGTTTCTATGTTCCAAAAGTATCATGGCGATTCATTTCATGTGTTGGATTTCAGCTCAGTTCAGTTGGACAAGGATTTATTTTATTTTGTGGAGTCGGTGGCTATTTTGGATAGGTAGGCTCGAAAGCTGAGGTCAAAGAACATTGCTTCAGTGAAGGTTCAGTAGAGGGGTCAGCCGGTCGAGGAGGCAATTTGGGAGACCGAGCATGATATACATATTCATTATCATCACCTTTTCACCACTTGAGGTATGTCACTATACTCATTTGAGGACAAACTATTGTTTTAATAGGCGGAGGATGTAACGACCTACCCGGTCTTTTTGAGAGTAATAGCCCCGACCCACTATTTACTTCTTTCCCCGTATCTTCGTTATGCTTTAGTGACTTGCCGGGAGGTTTTGTTGGTGGTTGCAGAGTGATTTGGGAAACTTAGTCTCTGAAATTGAAGCTTAAGTTATAAAATCTTGACCGTAGTTAGAACTGTGTGAAGACAACTCCGGAATGGAGTTTCGTCAGTTCTAATTGCTCCGTTGGGTGATTTTGGACTTGGGAGCGTGTCCGGATTGGGTTTTGGAAGTCTGTAGCGGAATTAAGCTTGAAATGGAGAAAGTTGAATTTGTTGGAAGTTTGACTAGAAGTGGACTTTTTGATATCGGGGTCGAGTTCCAATTTCAGAAGTTGGAGTAGGTCCGTATTGTCAATTATGACTTGTGTACAAAATTTGGGGTCAATCGGAATTAATTTGATGGGTTTTGGCATCGGTTGTACGAGTTTGAAGTTTCATAGTTCATTAAGTTTGAATTGGAAGGTAAGTTTTTATTTTTAGCGTTGCTTGATGTGATTTGAGGGCTAGAATATGTTCGTATGGTGTTTTTGGACTTGTTGGTATATTTGGTTGATGTCTCAGGGGCCTTGGGTGGATTCCGAGTGGTTAACATATCAAGTTGGGCCAGTTGCAGTTGCAAAATTTCTGGTGTTTCCAGCTACTAGGTTCCTTCTTCGCGTTTGCTAGGGGAGTTCCGCATTCGCGATGAGGAATTGGAGACAAGATAGGATTTGTGCTTCGTGTTCGCGATGACGGTCCCGTATTCGCGAAGCTCTGAAGTAATAAATCTACGTGTTCGCGATGAAGGTCCCGCATTCTCGTAGAGAAAGCTGGTCAACTAAGTCTCCAAGTAATTTGCCTACGCGTTCGCGATGAGTGTCACGTATTCGTGTAGGGTTGAGCTGAGTAAGTGTCGTGTTCGGGAATATGCCATCGTGTTCGCGATGAAGAATTTTGGACTAAAGCAGCTTTGCGCTTCACGAACGCGAGTATTCTTCTGCGTTCGCGAAGAGGGGATCACTGGGTAGTTATAAACATTTAAAAACGAGGGTTTAGCAATTTTTATCAAAACTTGAGATAGAGAGGTCGGATTTGGACTGAATTTTGGGTGATTTTCAGAGGAGGCTATTGGATAATAATTCTCTACTCATTTATGGTTATATTCCATTGAGTTATAGATGATTCCATCCTTTAATTTCGGAATTTAGTTGAGAAATTTGGAAAAATGGGAAAAGTTCTTCAACCAAATTTTTGGGTTTTGATTGAGATTTTGTTATCATATTTGAGTAATTTTGGTACGAGTGAACTCGTGGGGTGAATGGGTGTTCGTATTTTGTGACTTTTACCCATTTCCCAGATGTGGGCCCGGGTCGACTTTTTGGGACGAATTTCTAAATTCTTGCTAAAGTCTTGATCTCATTAATTAGTGAGATGAGCCAAAAGGGGTCATTTTATGAAATTAAGACTCCATTCTAGGCTCATTAGCCTTAAAAAGATTAACTTTATTTACCTCGGTTTGTGTGTGTAGTCCGGGCGTGAAACACAAAAGCTTTTATGTGAAAACATGAGAAATAATAATTTAAGAAGTTAAAAATTGTTTTATAGTTGACTTGGGTAAACATTCTGAGTAAAGTCACCCGGATCTATGTTCCGACGATCCCGGGAGGTCCACTGCTGGGTGAACTAGCTAAGGAGGTCTAAATGGGCGACCTCTACTGTACTGGAACTTCCCCCTGGAAGGGGCACCACTGAAACTACCAAGAACCACGAGGCCGTTTGGCCTCCTTCTCCTCTCGCTCTTGGCGGCAAACAGACTCAATATCTCGAGAAATATCAACAACCTGCTCGTAGGTAGATACTCTCTCCCTAGTCATCAAAATACGGATCTGGTAAGTGAGGCCATCCACAAACCTCCTGAGCCTCTCCCTATCAGTAGGGACTAACTCAGTAGCATGACGAGCCAACTCAGAAAACCGCATCTCATACTGGGTAACATATAGCTCTCCTTGACGCAGCTGCTCAAACTGCCTGCGCTGCTCCTCCCTGTGGGACCGAGGAACATACTTCTCCAAAAAGATAGTGGAGAACTACTTCCAGGTGAGGGGTGCTGAACCAACAGGCCTACGCCTCTCAAAAGACTCCCGCCAAGTGAAAGAAGCACCAGAAAACGGAAACGTAGCAAATAAGACCCCACTAGTCTCCAGAATCCCAACAGTACGAAGTATCCTCTGACACTTATCCGAAAAACCATGGGCATCCTCGCCCTCTGCACCGCTGAAAGTCGGAGGCTGAAGTCTACTAAACCTCTCTAGCCTGCGCTGCTCATCCTCTGGCATAGCTGGAACCAGATAGTCATGAACTGGAGCAACCGGTTGGGCTGGCACTGCCCCCGGTGTCTGAAGGCCCTGTACAACCTGCTCAAGTGTCCAGGCAGCTGGAGTCTGTGTGCCTCCCCCGGCCTGAGATGTAGCGGCAGTAGTAGAAACCGCAACTACCTGAGCCAAGCTAGTACATACTGTCAAGATCTGAGCTAGGGTCTCCTGAAGACTCGGAATGACGATGTGCACTGCCGGTGCCTGAGCCCGACCCGCTGGAATACCAGCGGTGGGAACCTGATCCTAGATAGTAAGGGGATCAACTGGTACTGTCCCAACTGATGCGTGGGCTGGCCCCTACCTCTTCCGCGGCCTCGACCTCTCGCTAGTCTTGCTGGTGTCTAGTAACCTGATCAGTAGCGTGTGTCCTCACCATATCCGAGAGAATGAAACAACAAGAGTTTAGATTTTCAGAATCAATAGAATGGCACAACAGAATTTCAAGAAGATGAGATGTTTCCTAAGAGTTCTATAAGCTTTCAAAGATAAGTACAAACGTCTGCGTACCGATCCGCAAGACTCTACTAAACCTTCTCATGACCGTTGAGTCCTAGGTAACCTAGAGCTATGGTACCAACTTGTCACGACCCCAAATCAATAAGGGTCGTGATGGCGCCTATCGTGGAACTAGGCTAGCCATCTAACACAATGAAAACAACTTTTGGTCCGTTTTATAGCAATACAAACTCATAAACTGATAAAGACGCGCTTTTTAGACAATTTCAAAAAAATAATAATAAAGGCAAACAATCAAAACCGCCCCCAAACCTCGGGAGTCAAATGTCATGAGCATCCAGTGTAGAAAATACAAAGTATAAAAATGTATCGTTGCCACTAATACAGGCCCAAATATCAAATAAAAGTCTAGAAATAGGAAGGGAAGGAAGGTCAGTTGTCGACGCTGGGCAGCTACCTCGATCACTGGTCAACTCTGAAGCACACGAGAAGTCAACTAGTGAGTTGGTCCAGTACCTGGATCCGCACACAGAGGTGCAGGGAGTAACGTGATTACACTAACTCAATAAGTAACCAAAGTAACTAAAAACTTGAGTGCAACGACGAGCATTTATAAATCATATTTTGTAAAAACAACAGTTCAACTTTTGTTAAGAAAACTCAGTGTAAAGAAGAGTGAGAAACAACTAAATGCACAATGAATCTGCCTTTCAGGCCCAATATAACTCATATCAAGGTATCTCAATCTCTCATATCTCTACTATTAGTGTGCCATGCTGTCACTAAGCACTCTCACTCAACAAGTACCAGATATCCACTCAATTGCTGCGTCGTGCAACCCGATCCAGTACATATATATATACATATATTGCTGCGGCGTGCAATTCGATCCATATACAATACACTGCGGTGTGCATCCCGACCCATACAATAGTCAATTGTGCTCACTAGGGGTGTACTGACACCGACGGGGCTCCTACAGCCCAAGCACCATGTTGCTGCGGCATGCAACCCGATCAAATATATATACATATATATATATATATATATATATATATATATATATATATATATATTCTATGGCGTGTAGACCGATCCATAGATAATGTATATTTCTGGACCAAATACATATGTGCTACGGCGTGTAGCCCGATCCGTAACTATCCTCACTTATTCGGCTCTCGGCCTCACTCGGTCCTCCTCACAAGACACTCGGGCATCTCATCTCAACTAATGAGACTCAGCCCCAAAATGCCTTTCAGGGTTCCAAAATAGTGTAATAACAGTGAAAATAACAATAAGTAGAAAACATGACTAAGTTCAAACTTGTTCTATCAGGATAGAGTGAGAATAGTGCAAAAGTACTTCTGAATGTCTAATCAGGTTGGCATAAAGCCCCAAACATGGCTTACAGCCCCTAAACAAATAATAAGTGCTAAAATACAGGATATCGTAATGTTTTAAATTGAATATGTGGTTTAATAGTCGCTACGAGACGAACCAATTCACAATCCTTATAGGTGCACGCCCACACGCTCTTCACCTAGCATGCGTGTCACCTCATTTATCAAAACAATGTAAAATACCGGGGTTTCATACACTCAGGTTTAGAGTTACAATCGTTACATACCTCAAAACAGTCCAAAGAGCTACTCCGCAATGCTCTTTCCCCTCGAATCGGCTCCCAAATGCTCCGAGTCTATCAAAATCGGATTTATCACATCAAAATATGCTAGGGAGACGAAACCCAATCAAAAAATAGCATAATTAGGCACAATTTCCGAAATTAGTCAAACCCGACTCCCAGGCCCACATCTTGAAACTCGATATAATTTAAACCAAAATGATCCTCAACCTCTCACGAGTCTATACATATCAAGAACACTGAAATCGGAGTCCAGATGACCCCTAAAATCTCCATTAGAAGGTCTCTTAATCTCAAGCCCTAATTACCCCTTTTTACTGATTTTCCAAAAATTATCACCACTAATTAGGTCTTTAATCACATATAATCGAGTTATAAAGTCCAAAAACCTTACCTCAATGAAGAACTATGGTCTCCCTCTTCAAAAACCCTCCCAAAGCTTGAACCCCGTATGAAAAATGGTGAAAAGAAGACCCACTCGCTAAGACCACTTTATATACTTTCTGTCCATGCATTTTTCACCTGAGGTACCCCATCTCACACCTGCGGACCGCTCCTGTGGTCAAATATACCGCACCTGTGACTTTTCATTAAGTGGGCCAAACTCGTACCTGCGGCTCCACTTCCGCACCTGCGACCTCGCAGGTGCGGTCCAACGTCCGCTTCTGCGACTTTCCCCTGAGCTGTCCAAAATCCGCACCTGCGGAGCCCTGTCTGCTTCTGCAGGCCTACACCTGCGGCTCCCCATCCGCAGGTGCGGTCACACCAGAAAAACCGTACCACCAGCTGCTATGCTGCAATTTCGCAAGTTCCAACCTCCATTAGCCATCCGAAATCAATCCCGAGCCCCTCGGGACCCCAACCAAAAATATCAACAAGTCATAAATGATCATTCAGGCTTATTTTCATCATCGAAACACCCAAAATAACATCAAAACACTAAATTTACTCCGAAGTCAAGCCTATGAACTTTGAAACTTCTGAACTTCACCAAAGATGCCGAAACCATCCAAAAACACCTTTGATTGACCTGAAATTTTGCACACATGTCCAAAATGACATTACGAACTTGTTCCAACTTCCGGAATTCCATTCTGACCCAGATAGCCTATTCTATTGCCGACCAGAAATCACCAAAAACTAACGTTCGCCAATTCAAGCCTAAATCTACACCGGACCTCCAAACTACATTCCGAACACACTCCTAAGTCCCAAATCACCTAGCGAAGCTACCCGAGCCATAAAATCCTCATTTCGAGATCATTTGCAAAGAAGTCAACTCCCAGTCAACTTTTCCAACTATAAGGCTACTTAAAAGGACTAAGTGTCTCAATTCTCACCTCAACCACTCTGAACCCGAACCATCCATCTCCAATACATCACAAACATTATAAACAATGCATGACTAAGCATAAACAGAAATAACAGTGCAATTTCTTCTCCTCATTACAGGTTATTGTGGATAGGCTGACTAAAGCAACGCACTTCATTCCGGCGGCAAGTACTTATTTTTCGGAGTGGTTGGAAGAGATCTATATTTGGGAGATCATTCGCCTTCATGGTGTGCCCATGTCTATCATTTCTGATCGAGGTACGCGTTTATCTCGCACTTTTGGAGGGCAGTTCATCATGAGTTGGGTCGTGGGTTGAGTTGAGCACAACATTCCACCCTTAGACGAACGGGAAATCTGAGCATACTATTCAGATCTTGGAGGATATTTTTCGCGCTTGTGTTATAGATTTCGAAGGATCGTGGGTTCATTTCTTGCACCTCGCAGAGTTTGCCTACAATAACAACTACCAGCCGAGCATTCAGATGGCTCCCTACGAGGCATTATATGGTATACGGTGTAGGTCGCCAATTGGGTGGTTTGAGCCGGGGGAGGCTCAGTTGTTTGGTACAGATTTAGTTCAGAAATGCCTTGGACTTGCGTTGCCTCCAGGGTTATCCTTAGTTCAT
>MDKI01213620.1:0-36059 GCA_005239505.1 Nicotiana paniculata
ATTAATACACTTAAAATGCACGGTATATGATGCTAAAAATCATGAATTCTAGCCACGCATCAAGGTGCGATATATATGCATACTCTAGATCTCAAGAGCGGTCCTGCTCACATAACATCATCACTCGGAGATCTCAACAAATAAGAAATTATCAAGCCGTTTCACAACTCACACGGCACAATCATATTATCGCATGAATTTGACGAAGACGGAACAACATCCGCTGTTCTAATACCTTCCCATGAAAAGCGCTCCACTGAAATGAACATGCTTGGCTCCTACGGAGCCTATAATAATATTTAAATCCATCCACAAACATCGAGTCTACCTTGCTTGCACCAAACTAAGCTAATAGCTTTACCTGGGTCCATATTAACCCACTTTCCTTTATAATACGCGAGAACAACCATCATAGCCGGGACAAACACCCCACAATCCACAACCAAATGAACTGAACGTCTTTCAGGCATAAATTCTCAAATAAACAATATTGCACTTCTTTATACTCAATCCAAATCTTCAATCCATTGAGTGACTACATGTCACACTTATACAATCTTCTCGTGGTTATGCTCCCCCGACCTTCCACACCAGGTAAGAAGTCTGCACACCTGCATCACCGACCACACTAATACTGCAAAACACATCAAGAACCAATGACCAGGGTACAAAGCTTCTTTCCCCAAATATCGATCTCAGGTGATACTGAACATAACACCAGCTCACTCTGAACTTTCAAATCACTTTTTCTTGCTCATCCGAGCTCATGACATCCTTGTTAACACCGAACTGCAATCTCGATTCTTACTTCCAGTTATATACTGCTTACCGCACCTACATGCCAATATGAGGTAGCGCAAGAATTCCATCATAACTTCTGGACCACCAATAGGGTGAACACTTCATCATATAGAAACATTTTACTTAACTCAATTCAAGAGTACCATCTCAACACACGAGTGAATTCTCACAATCACCCAACATGCAAGTCCTTAAGTAGTAGTCTATACCACCATAACCCTTCCGGGATCCGCCTACACCTGACAGGCCATAACACTCAAATGCTCCCACATGAAATCCATTACGACGGCCGACAAGCCCCGCACACACCGGCACAAACCACATGCATAACTTAATCACATCGAAGGAACTGATCACTGCCGTAAATGTGCCATTTCAACCATGGATAATCAATCTATATTCTTTTAATCATCTTCAATTGCCTCAGGAATAATAGTAACTTCATTCAACTCATGGCAAACTCAACCCCCACTCATTCCGAGTGACCTTGATTCACGAGACCATGCTGCCTAAATCCTGCAACCCGTCTCATACCCCCCTGATAATCTTTATACAACCCGGAGTTTATTTCTCTCACTCCTCCAATGCCATCATGCATGCAGAAACATATCATAGAACACTCCAACCATCTTCCTTTTTCTCAGAAATTACTCTTCAAAAGCTCAATTCTCGATCATACTGCTGCCTGAAACCCTTAAACGCCGCATTCTTAACTTTTGAATTCACCGGGACTACTATTGAGAGTCACCCACTATGACTGGCCCCGAATACAATCACCCAAAGTCTCTTCTAGCATACGAACACCCTTTTCAATGAAGCACGTGACCGAGTCACTACCCTTACAATTCGCCTATGCATTAAGCATAAATTCTGAATCTTCCAAAGCCTAACCCCGGTCCAATAGGACCAACTTTTGCACACATCCCTCAAATCCCATGAACAATTACCATCTTACTCCTTCCCTTAGCTGTACTAATTGCCAATATGCCGACAATCCGCAACCCCATGAGAACACAATCCTACAACCCAACTACAGGTGGTGGGACTCTCCCACTTAGCCCGAAGCTACTCCTTACACTACTTTAGACCCTGCCGAGATCCTTTCTCCTTTGTTAACATGATCTAGCTCAACCAATCCATCCAATTCTTCCAAATTCTCTTGTTAGCACTCCCTAAATACTCAAATTCTCTAGCATCATTCACACATTCTGACTCCTACCAAATAGCCACTAGAATCCCTCGCAGAAACTTGCCAACCATCCACCACTAACCTATTCACAGGAGATAACCCACCTGTGGAAATCACCCGCGGACACCTTCCAACGACGCTGAAATGCACACTCTCTGCGACATCGATACCCCATCCTACGCCCTGCTTCATTTACCAACTTTACTAGTATGTCCGCTCCTCATGGACATCCATTAAATGCGCGACAATATCTTCTAATTCCAACTTATGCTGTAGCTCCTCCACTTTGCGACTGCTCGACTTCCGCTTCTTACACATGGCCTCCTAGAAATGGAACCACCGCCTAGCCTCAATTCAATATCATTCTCTATAGCTCTTAAACCAGCAGATCATCACGACTTCAAACTCTCCGAAGATCACCTTTCTCAAGTTACATTCTTTATCAATACTTATCCAATACTGAACCACCGCACCTCACGGTCTTTGACATCCGCTTCTTCAATACTCCTTCATAATACTCTGACCCCACGCAACCGAAGAAACAATAGCACCGACAAACTTAACACATTCCATTCGATCAATGACGACGATATCACGTCACAGGTGAATATCCCACCTTACTTGAAAACACCAAGTCTTACTACTTTATCAATCCAAAACCTGACCACCTATAGTCCAAATGCCTATCCTCTGCAGGAACTAAAATAACGAAATCTCAAAATCACACTCTGAGAAGACCTCCCTTCAAACCATTCATCACCCCCAACATACGGGCAAGCATTCTATCATCATATCAACATTGCGCGATAACGAATCGCAAGCATCATCACTACCTGAGCATAGCCTTAAGGCTCTCAGAAACACAACTACTGAGCTGAAACAAAATATTATTCTTTTGCAGGGCTATAACAACAGCCCCAACCAATTACACATGGAAACACCTCGAATTACATCCGTAGCACCATTTCAATTCCTCAAATTCTCTATTCATATCAAGCTCTTCGCGACGTATAAGATTGAGTAGGAAGAAACATAGGCATAAGCCTCAAAGAAATCGAATCACACGATGAGGAATCAAGAAGGGAAGTACTCCTAACAGCCTGGTAGCCTCTCGAACATAAGTACAGACGTCTCCGTACTGATCCGCAAGACTCTACTAGACTTGCTCATGACTCGTGAGACCTAAGGGAACCTAGGGCTCTGATACCATTTCGTCACGACCCAAAATCCCTAAGGTCGTGATGGCGCCGGACACCATTGTCACGCAAGCCAATCATTTAAATAGTTGAGTTAAATTTTCTGTTTTAGCATTTTCGAAATCATTATCTTTAACTTGTTACGTAATAACTAAACAAAACTCTTTAAGTAAATACAATGGTTTAAATGTTCCATTTTAGCAAATATATCCCAAACAGATCCCAGAACCCGGTATCACAAGTACATGAGCAATTTCTAAGAGTTTATACAATCATCACAAAGCTTGTTCGAAATAAAAATTGGACAAGGAATTTGAAATGAAAATAAATACAGTATGTGGGAGACTCTGTCAGTTGCGGATCGCCTCCGGGATGGTGCAGCTCGCCTAAGTCTCCAAATCAGCCACATCGCTATGAAAGTACCTGTGCAATAAAAATGCACAGCAAGTGTAGCATGAGTACAAAAACAACGTGTACTCAGTAACTCGCGCGCCTAACCTCAGAGAGGTAGTGACGAGAGGTCGAATTAGACACTTGCTAGAGGTAATTTAGTATATTCAAGTGTGACACTAAGCATGATTATCATAGGCAATTTATTAAAATCAGGAATAAATAATATCAACTCCTTCCATATTTAACACTTTAAATCTTCGTCATATTAATAAAAATTAATCAACATGGGTGATTTAATCAAATAACAAATAATCAACGCGAAGGAACAACTCCTTCCAAAATTTTTAATAACTTTAAATCCCTGTCATTTCAGTTGACAACTTAAAATTCCAGGCCAGTAATCAGGCAAAAATCACAGCAAATACGCAGTAAATATCATGCGCAAGAAAGGCCGAGGGTCGAACGGCGCGGACCAACAATAAAAAACTGTGCACTGCCGAAGGGTCGAACGGCTCGAACCATAGATGCATCTATTTTTCTCCGCTCGTGAATCGATCATGCGACGCGGTCAACATAAAAATGATAAGGCTAGCCTGCTGGCGAATCATACCTGCGACTCAAGTGCTCATATGTACACATATTCACATAATAAATCCGCATTTTTATCAAAAAATGCAATTTCTCAGGAAAGTGATAAAATTCTTCTTAAAGGAACATGAAAAATAGCTTTTAAATCTTTGTTTTGAAACTCATTTGTCAAATTTAATAATATTCGATAATATAACCTTATCAGGAATACAATTATCCACGTAGGAATCAATTCTCTTTATAAATGATTAAGAGAGGCACAATCTAGTCTTCTTAGGAAATAATTTACCTATTCAATAGCATTAACAATTTAATATTATGGGCAGGATCACATGTACAACACGTAAGGCATGCTAGTGGGTCCTAGACTACCCGGACATGGCATAATAGTAGCTACGCACAGACTCCCGTCACCTCGTGCGTACGTAGCCCCCGCAGATAGTAGCACATACTTAATTAGTTAACCTAGGGGGACAATTCCCCCTCACAAAATTAGAAAGGAGACTTACCTCGCTCCGAAATTCCATAACCGGCTTCCAAGCCCTTCCGACGACTCCAATGGATGCACAACGCCCCAAAACTATCCAAATAACGGCAAACCAATGAAAATATACTATAATATTTGCAATAATTCCAAATTATATAATTTCCCAACCCCGCTCAGTGAATTGACCAAAATGCCCTCGGGTCCACGTGCCGAAAATTCGAAATTTCTCGAAGATACAATTCTACCCATAGCTTTACTAGTTCAAATATACGATCTATTCTAAATTCCATGCTCAAATTCGTGGCTAAAAATCCAAATTACCATTTCTATGTTTTCTTCAAAATTTCCCAATTTTTTCACAATCTTTCGTGTTTACTCCTTGCATCTAACTTGTATTAATCTTAAAAACATGAAGGAATTACTTGCCTAGTGATGCTTGACGAAAATCCACTCTTGAAGCTCCTCAAAATCGCCCCCATCCATGAGAAATATGAGAGAAATGGCCAACAAATCTCGGTTTAAAACATTCTGCCCAAGCCATTTTTCGCACCTGCGATTCCGCAGGTGTGACAAAAAATTCCGCACCTGCGGCTTTTCCTCAGCTCCAGCCAAATTCGCACCTGCTCCCATAGCCCGCATCTGCGACTTCGCAGGTGCGGAAATATCATCGCACCTGCGCTCCCAGCCAGACCACCACTTCTTCGCACATGCGGCTCCGCACCTGCGGCCAAAGCCTCGCAGGTGCGGTCACACCAGATGACAGCAATTCCAGCTCCTCTTCTAACTTCAAATATTGATCTGTTAACCACCCGGAATCCACCCGATGCCCCCCGGGACCCCGTCCAATTATACCAACCTCTTCCAAAACATAATGCGGACTTGCTCGAGGCCTCAAATCACATCAAACAACATTGAAACCACGACTCTCACCCAAATCCCAACTTTATGAACTTAGAAATTTCCAACTTCTACATCCGATGCCGAAACCTATCAAATCACGTCCGATTGACCCCAAATTTTGAACACAAGTCATATTTGACATTATGGACCTTCTCCAACTTTCGGAATTCCGACGCCGATATCAAAATTCCCACTTCCGATCGGATTTCTCAAAAACCTTCAAATTTCTACCTTTAGCCAAATGACTTCAAAATGACCTACGGACATCCGAATTCAGTTCCAATCGCGCTCCAACTCCAGAATCACCATACGAAGCTATTCCTAGACTCGGAATCCCAAACGGACATCAATAACACTGAAATGCGCTTCAAGCCAAACTTAGGAAATTTTTTTCAAAATACTGACTATCCACAATATACGCCGAAACGCTCCCAGGTTATCCAAAACCCGATCCGGACATACGCCCAAGTATGAAATCATCATATGAACCTGATGGAACCTTCAAATCCTGATTCGGAGGTCGTTTACTCAAAATTCCAATCTTAGTTGATTCTTCCAACTTAAGGCTTCCGAATTGAGAACTTTCTTTCCAAATTAACTCTAAACTTCCAGAAATTCAATCCCGACCACGCCCACGGGTAATAATACCTGAAACGAAGCTGCTCACGGCCTCAAACCGCTGAACGACGCGCTAGAGCTCAAAACGACCGGTCGGGTCGTTACACTTACACAAAACTTTCTCATCTCAAATTTAAATAAGTTTCATGCTTTTTCTTTTGTATGATGATATTTTTGAATTTTTTTCTATTTTTGTGTTCTCAGTTTTGCTATTATATTATTCAATATTTAATATTTAATATTATTACATTGTCATGTAGCTTTCATTAGCTTGTTTGAATTTAATATTTATTTTTTATCATACTCATTCTAATACAATACAAATAACTATAAAAGTATTTCAATAGTAACTTCAAGTCTATTTCTCATATTCTTAGGTGTGATTTTTCTTATTATTTGTTTTTTATAAATAAAGTCTTATCTCAATTATTTTACAACAATGGTTCTACTATCATTTATAGATAACGTATAAAATGTTCATTTTTCCGATGTGTCAATATTAATATGACTTTATTGCTGATTATTTAATTATTTATCACCTTATAAATAATTTATATATTTTATGTAAGATTTTATTTTGCTGTTTGAAATCTTTTTATTCTGAAAGTCAATAAATCTTTAATATCTTAAGTAAATTTAGTTTTATTTTATATTGTAACTTACTCCAATGTATAAATAGTCATAGGCTATCTCAATTACGTCTTTCTATGTTTTTCTCTATTATAGCAATTTAATTATTTTTTTACCTCTGTATTTCTAGTTAATATAGAAGAAAATCTATTAGTGGATCAATACATGGATATAAATATAGATATAGATATAAATATACATATAAATACAAAATATTGACACATAGATTATATTTGTCTAAGATCTATTTAGATTATGTATAAGAGTCATTCAACTATTTCCATTAATTATGTTTCCATTTATATTTTTTAATTATTAATGTTATCCTAAAATTGTCAAATGGCTTCATTTAAGCTTGCCACTTGTCTTAACCACAATGCATATTGTGATGACCCAAAAAGTCATCTCTCATTTTATAAATCAAAACTATGTTCCGAGGCCTTGAAAACCTCCTTTTATATCACCTCGTTTTGCGTGCACAGTCCGAGCGTATATCCGGAAAGCTTTTATATGAAAAACAGAGGAAAATACTAATTTTGCCTTTAAAATTGAATTTAAGTTAACTTCGGTCAACATTCTGGGTAAACGGACCCGGACCCGTGATTCGACGGTTCTGGAGGTCCGTAGGAAAATATGGGACTTGGGCGTACGCCCGAAATTGAATTCCGAGGTCCCAAGCCCGAGAAATGAATTTTTGAAAGAAATTATTTTACTTAAATTATAAGAGTCTTTGAAATTTGATTATATTTGAAATTGATGGTATCTGGCCCGTATTTTGGTCCCGGAGCCCGGTACATGTTTAATATAGTATTTGAGTGATGCATGTAAGATTTGGTAAGAAACGGAGTTCATTTGACGTGATTCAGACCCATAGTTGTGAAATTTGAAACTTTAGAAGTTCTTGAGATTTTCCTTTGATTTTTATGCTAAATTCTTTGTTTAAGATGTTATTTTGGCGATTTGATCGCACGAGCAAGTCCGTAGGAGTTTTCTAAGGTTGTGCATGATTGGTTTGGAGCCCCGAGGGCTCGGATGATTTTCGGATTGGTTTCGGGTGTTTAGACTTGGGAAATCACTGCTGGTGCACCAGTTCTGGTGTGCCCGCACCTGCGAGTCTAGGGACGAAGGTGCGAGCATGTAGGTGCGGACCTTCAGCCGCAGGTGCGGTCCAGCCCAGCCCAGCCTTCCCTCTTTCCGCAGGTGCGACAAGTTTCCACAGAAGCGGATAAATCTCTGCAAGTGCGGCCCTCAGTGGTCTTTCCCGTTTCCGCAGGTGCGACCCAAGCACCGCAGGTGCGAGGTCGAGCATTGTGTTTTAAGTTAGAGTATCAACCGTTTTCATTTTCAAATCTTCACAAAATTAGAATACTTAGGGAGATTTTTCTCAAGAGATTTTCTTCCCAAATCATATGTAAGTGTCCACTAACTAATTTCTTTCAACTTTCTAATGTTTTTCATTAACTTTCATAAAAAAATCTAGGATTTTAAAGGTAGAAAATTGGGGATTTTGGTAGAGTTAGGGCTTTTTGTATAATTGGAATTTAGACCTCGTTTTGGGGTCAGATTCCGAACCTTGTGTTTTGACCAAGCGGGCCCGGGGTCGATTTTTGACTTTTTGGGAAGAATGATAGATAACTCATAATTAAGCATTGGGGTTGAATTAATTAGCACTTATTGATATTATAAAGCTAATTATGTTTAGATACAATTGAATCAGAGGCGAATTCTAAAGGGAAAGAGGTAATTGAGGCTTGAGTTTGATCGTGGAATTCGAGGTAAGTGTTTGGCTTATCCTTAGCTTGAGGGAATATGTATGGTGTCTTATTTACTACGTATTAGATTAATATGCAACGTATAGGTGTAGTGACGAGTATTTATACGTTGGAGTCAAGCATGTCTGTGAGTTGAATATTGCGATTTATGTGATTTTCATCAAACATTACTTGAGTTTAATTTGATGATTATCCATGTTGGTGGTATTTCTTTGGTATTGATCATTGCTGAGTATCAGTTCAGGTTAAGAATTATTACTTGAAGTTAAATAACTAAGTGAGATTGGTTATAGTTGTTTCCTTTGCCGGGACGATATTGATTCTACTATTGCCTCCCTTGCCGGGACGTTATGAATTTTATTATTATTGTACTGTTGATTTTCCTTGTCGGATTGTTGTTATTGATTTGTTTGGGTGAGAAGAGTGTTAAAGCACGAAGGGTGATTCCGTGCCGTTTTATTTTATTTATGGTGAGGGTGAGTGTTAAAGCACGAAGGGTGATGCCGTGTATGATATTGTGAGGATGAGGGTAAAAGCACGAAGGGTGATGTTGTACCATATTATGAACTTAAAAGCACGAAGGGTGATGCCGTGCTATTTCTATTGAATTATGGTGAGGATGAGATTAAAAGCACGAAGGGTGATGCCGTGCATTCTATTTATTATTTGGTGAGGATGAGAGTAAAAGCACGAAGGGTGATGTCGTGCACTTGTTTTCTTTGTGTTACTATTTCTGTAGTTTAAGTTGATATTTGATTTGTTTCTTTACCCCGTTATTCCCATTAATTGATACTCTCTCCCCTCAGCATGTTTTCCCCTTCCTTATTTGGTATCTAGTTGCTTATCACTTGTCATTATTATTGTGTTGTTTCGTACATGATTGAACTGCACATGTTTAATTGGTTGTTGTGTCCTAGCCTCGTCACTGCTTCGCCGAGGTTACTCTCAACACTCACTCAGTACATGGGGTCGGTTGTACTGATACTACACTCTGCATTTTGTGCAGATCCCGGTACTGGACCCTTCAGACCTTAGATCAGGGTTGCTGCCGCCAGTCCAGCGGAGACTCCGAGGTAGTTCTACAGATGTTTGAATTCCTTGGTGTCCCCTCCTATTTTAATTCTATTATGTTATTATTTACTTCTGAGACAAATGTATACTTATATTTTGTTCAGACTCCTATTTGTAGTATTCATAGACAGTCCGTGAGATTGTGACACTTGTTCTGGGAGTACTTTGGTTCTGGATTTCGTATTAGTATTATATCAAATTGTTGAATCATGTTATCTCGTATTTTAAATCCCGTGATTTCATTATAAAGTCTAGTAAACTGTTAAAGATAAAGGAATAAGGTAATTAATCAGTAACGTTGGCTTGCCTAGCGGGTTCAATGTTAGGCGACATCACGGTCCCGACGATGGGAAGTTCGGGTTGTGACAAGTTGGTATCAGAGCACTAGGTTGATTAGGTCTCACAATTCACGGACAAGCTTAGTAGAGTTTGAGGGATCGGTACAGAGACGTTTGTGCTTATCCCCCAGAGGCTACAGAGTTGGGAATGACTTCACATCTATTCTTCTCTGTCGTGCGATCTGGATTCTCAATGCTAACTAAATTTCTACTCTATTCTCTCGCAGATGCCGAGAACACGTGCTTCTTCATCCACTGATCAACAACTCGAGCCCCTAGTGGTAGCCCCCGCAAGGGGCAGAGGACGAGGCCGAGGTGGTACTAGAGGCCGAGGAAGGACAGAGCTCAGCCCAGAGCAGCAGCCCCAGTGGCGGAGCCTCAGGTGGAGTTTGCTGATGAGGTTCCTACCCAGACAGCTCCGGTAGGGCCAGCTCAGGTTCCCGAGGGGTTCATCGCTACCCCGGTACTTTAGGATGCTATGGTCCGTCTAGTGGGCCTCATGGAGAGTGTCACTCAGGCAGGTTTGCTTCTTGCATCATCAACCATCTCTCAGGCTGGGGGAGGAGCCCAGACTCCCGCTACTCGCACTCCGGAGCAGATGGCTTCTCAGTTTCAGACCCCAGCAGCTCAGACAACTGGGGGAGTTTAGCCGGGTGTTGTGGATCAGACCGGTGATGGAGTAGTTATGTCTGTTGATGCTTTGTGGAGGTTGGACAGGTTCACCAAGCTCTTTACTACTACTTATAGCGGTGCATCTTCAGAGGATCCCTAAGACTATTTGGATAGATGTCACGAGGTTCTACGGAACATGGGAATAGTGGAGACCAATGGGGTCGACTTTGTTATTTTTCGTCTGACAGGTCTCGCCAAGACCTGGTGGAGAGATTATTGTTTGGCTAGACCAGCTGGATCACCACCTTTGACTTGGGCCCAGTTCTCTGATCTGTTTCTGGAGAAGTTTCTCCCTATCACTCAGAGAGAGGATTATAGGAGGCAGTTTGAGCGTCTCCAGCAGGGTTCTATGACCGTCACTCAGTATGAGACCAGATTCATTACCTTGGCCCATCATGCTATTATGATACTTCCCACAGACTGAGAGAGGGTGAGGAGATTTATTGAGGGACTAGCTCAGCCAATCAGATTACAGATGGGGAAGGAGACAAGGAGTGATATTTCCTTCCAGGATGCAGCCAATGTGGCCAGACGAGTTGAGATGGTTCTATCACAGGGGAGTAGTCAGGGGTATGAAAAGAGGCCCCGTCATTTTGGCAGATTCAGTGGTGCCTCATCTGGAGGCAGGGATTCTTTTGGTAGGGGCCATTCTCCTAGGCCGTTTCATTCAGCACTTCAGGTTTCCCACAGTGCTCTAGGTGGACGTGGTTCTCATATGCAGTATTTTGATCAGTTGTCCTACAGTGCACCATCAGCTCCTATCAGTGCACCGTCGCTCCAGAGTTTTCAGGGTGGTTACTCAGGTCGTCAGGGTCAGTTTCAGGGCTAGCAGTCTCAGCAGCCGAGATCTTGTTATACTTGTGGCAGTCCAGGGCACATTGCTAGATTTTGCCCTCGAGCCTCGAGCAGTCCTCAGCACCAAGGTTCTCGTGCCATGGTTCCAGCACCAAGTGTTTCACCGCCCGCTCAGTCAGCCAAAGGTGGGGGTCGAGGTGTTAGAGGTGGAGGTCAGGCAGTTAGAGGTGGAGGTCAGGCTACTAGAGGTAGAGGTCAGCCAGCAAGAGACCGTCCCAGGGATGTAGTTCAAATTGGTGGGGCTCAGCCCCGATGTTATGCTATTCCAGCCAGACCTGAGGCTAAGGCCTTCGATGCGGTTATCACATGTATGGTTTTAGCTTGCAGTAGGGATGCTTCATTTTTATTTGATCCAGGGTCCACATATTCCTATGTGTCATCTCATTTTGCTCCTTATTTGGTTATGCCTCGTGATTCTCTGAGTACTCCTGTGTATGTGTCTACACCGGTGGGTAATTCTATTGTGGTAGATCGTGTCTACCGTTCGTGTGTAGTGGTTATTGGTGGTCTTGAAACTACAGTAGATATTCTACTCATCGATATAGTAGATTTTGATGTTATTTTGGGGATGGATTGGCTATCGCCTTATCATGCCATACAGGACTGTCATGACAAGACCGTGACCTTAGCATTGATGAGGTTGCCTCGACTGGAGTGGAGAGGGATTCCTGGTCATTCTTCCAGCATGGTTATCTCATATATGAAGGCACGGCGTATGGTCGAGAAGGGGTGTTTGGCCTATTTGGCCTATGTTCGTGATTCTAGTGTCGAGGTTCCTTCTATGGAGTCTATGCCCATTGTCCGTGAGTTTTCGGAGGTATTTCCTACAGACCTGCCGGGTATGCCACCCGACAGGGATATTGACTTTTGCATTGATTTGGCTCCGGATGCCACCCGACATGGATATTGACTTTTGCATTGATTTGGCTCCGGGCACTCAACCCATTTCTATTACGCCATATCGTATGGCCCCACCAGAGTTGAAGAAGTTGAAAGAACAGTTGCAGGACTTGCTTGATAAAGGCTTTATTAGGCCTAGTGTCTCGCCTTGGGGTGCGCCAGTGTTGTTGGTTAAGAAGAAGGATGGGTCGATGAGGATGTGCATAGATTATCGGCAGTTGAAAAAGGTTACCATCAAGAACAAGTATCCACTGCAGAGGATTGATGATTTGTTTGATCAGCTTCAGGGTTCCAAGGTATTATCGAAGATTGATTTGAGATCTGGCTACCATCAGTTGAGGATTAGGGCATGGTCCCTAAGACAGCTTTTCATACTCGGTACGGGCATTATGAGTTCTTAGTGATTTCATTCGGGTTGACAAATGCACCAGCAGCTTTCATGGACTTGATGAACCGAGTGTTCATGCCTTATTTGGATTCCTTCGTGATTGTCTTCATTGATGATATTCTGATTTATTCCCGAAGCTGGGAGGAGCATGAGCAGCATCTTCGAGTCGTTCTCCAGACTCTGAGGGATAGTCAGCTATATGCTAAGTTTTAGAAATGTGAGTTTTGGTTGAGTTCAGTTGCATTCTTGGGTCATGTTGTACCAGTGGAGGGTATTCAAGTGGATCATAAGAAAGTTTCAGTGGTTAAGGATTGGCCTAGACCCACATCAGCTACAGAGATCCGGAGTTTACTAGGTTTGGCGGGCTATTACCGTCGGTTTATGGAGGGGTTTTCGTCTATTGCAGCCCCGATGACCAGGTTGACTCAGAAGGGTGCCCAGTTCAGGTGGTCAGAGGAGTGTGAGGCAAGCTTCCAGAAGCTCAAGACAGCCTTGACTACGGTACCAGTGTTGGTTTTGCCCAATGGCTCAAGGCCATATACTGTGTATTGTGATGCATCTCGGGTCGTGACAAGGACTTGGTGCAGTGTTGATGCAGGATGGCAAGGTTATTGCATATGCTTCGCGTCAGTTGAAGATCCACGAGAAGAATTATCTAGTTCATGATTTGGAGTTGGCAACCATTGTCTACGCGCTGAAGATTTGGAGGCATTATCTGTATGGCGTTGTCACGCCCCGAAACCTGGGGAGGCGTGGCTGGCACCCGGTGCCGTGTTGGCCCGAGCGAACCACTCTGCAACATTTTTTTTTCTTTGTAACTATCATGGGCCAACATGGTCACAACTCGTAATGTACAACTATAAGTGGGCAACACTGTATTAATAAACTATCGTTCTTAAAACATGAATACATATGGGTCGGCAAGGCCTCTGACATGCTGAACAAAATGAACCTTTGTCTACAAAGCCTCTAAGATTATTTGACATCAAATAGGACAGGGTACCGGCCTACCCATAAGTCTGTAGAAAACTTCTGACACGATGACCCATAGACTCGGATGTACTCCGAATGAGGTGGAGTCTTGTCGATCCTTCACTGAAGCCAATCTCGTCTACTATGAAGGCCCGTCAAACTGATTATCTATACCTGCAGGTATGAATGCAGAGTCCCCAACAAAAGGACGTCAGTATGAATAATGTACTGAGTATGTAAAGCATGTAAATCAGTATATAAAGAACATAGAAGAAACATGGAGTAAAGGACTCAACCTAAAAGTCTGGATAGCTCTATAAATCATGAAATAATTATAGTGTCATGCATATGCATATGAATGTCATGTGATGCATAAGTCTATACGTACATAACATCATCAAGCCTCTGAAGGCATCCCATCATATCATCTCAGCCACTGTGGGCAAAATCATCATCGTATACCAGCTGATCAGGTGGTGGTGCGTATATAACACCATAACCTTTTTCCCGTATCCCATTAAATATAATATACATATATACGTGTATATAACCCATCTGGTCATGGGTCAATGTACATGTATAAATGCATGAAATACATAAGAAATACGTTAATAAGATTTTCTCAGAATGCCATAAAAATCAATATGCCTTTCGGATAAACTTTATCAAATACATATTTTTCTGAGACCCATGAACAAAAGATAATAATAATTCACATGGGGAATCAAGAATATAGACATCCCTAGTATTTTTATGAATAGAGTAATTTATGAAAACCGTGCGTTTGCTCGTTTCTTCTATATACTTTGGATCATGTCAAAAAGAGAGAAGGGATGGCCTTAACATACCTGAGTCTATTCTCTCGACTATCCCTCTAACGCATGTTAATTGATTTAAGAATTCTCATGCCACCTCTAACAGACGATAGTAATAGCTTAGATGTTGTACGAGATCTCCCATCTTTGCAAAGACAGTGGAGTAAGTAATTAAAGGAATCTTTGGCATCCATTGATCCAAACATCTGCAAAGCATGATCAAGGTGACCAGCTTTTACACAGCCCATTAATAAAAGAATTCAAAGAAACTAAGTTAGAATCAAAACCCATCATACTCATACAGTCCAAATGTTGCTGGGCCTCTTTGAGATTACCATTCCTGCACAAGCCATCCATTAAGATAGTATGGGTGTACTTGTTAGATTCCAAGCCTTTGTTTTCCGCCTCGTACAACAACTTATAAGCATTATCCAACTGACCTTCCTTACAATATAGATTAATAATGTTGTTAAAAGACACTGTATCAAGGTCAAAGCCATTTGTAATGATATCGCCGAGGTACTCATTGGCCTCATTCATGGGACTGTGACACCTAATCTAATATGACTTAAGAGTCATATGTTTGGTTAGTGGCTTGCTGCCACGTGGGGGTTGGGTGGGGATTTTTCAATCTTTATTTATTTATTAGGTAATTAGACAATGTTTCATTACCTGGTAATTAATCAATTACCCGTATAATTAAAAAATTGTCTTAAATTACTTAAAATTCAATTAATTTTTTTAATATACTTTATACATCATACTATCACGGTCATATGGTAAAATAAATTCACACACTATTAACAATCATTAGAAACATTGATACTGTGGTTTATGTAAAATCTCACATAATGTCAAGTCATTAGTAATCAGTACATACTATTATCTCATGTCACATACTAACACTGATAATAATAATTTATGTAATCAATTTAAAAACTATCATCACTACACTACATTCACAGACTTACTTTTTCGTGTATTCTTTATGTAGTAATGCGTTTCAAATTACTCCGCCTACATTTTTTTTTTACATAATACATCAAAACTATACTTCATCTTTTATTAAATGTACATACTTCAACACCCACATTCACATGATGTATATCTTACTAATAATCATGTAACGACCTGACCGGTCATTTTACATTATCGGGCCTCGTTCCCCTAAATGAAATTTTCCATAGTGGCTTGTTGTGATATATGACTTGCGGGGACAGGTGATCCGGGATTCAGAAATGTTTAGAGCAATATTGGAACACTTGGTTCCTTAAGGTTGGCCTTTGAGGCCAAAGTTTGACTTCGGTCAACATTTTAAGTAAACGACCTCGGGATCGAGTTTTGACAATTCTGATAGCTTCGTTCAGAATGGGTTTTGGATGACCCAGGGGCATTTCAGCGCCCAATATCGAAATTAGAGTTTCCTTAAGTTTGAAATTTGGTTGGGAGCGTGTTTTTGTGTTATCAAGGTCCGAATGGAATTTCGAGACCGGGAATAGTTCTGTTATATCATTTATGACTTGCTTGCAAAATTTGATGTCATTCCGAGTAGTATAGGTCGGTTCGGCGCATTGAAAGCGAATTTTAGAACTTTAAGTTCAAAGTTTGATTCAATTTGGTTTTGGAGTCGAATTTTTAGTTTCATTGTTGTTTTTCACGTTCCAAAAATTCGAGCGAGTCCGTATCATGAATACAGACATGCCAGTGCCTTTGGACGGGGTCCTGAGGGGCTCCGATGAGTTTCGGACCCCTCGGAGTTAAATTCAAAAACCAGATTTTTCACTGACAGGTTTCCTTCAGTGCGATCGCAGGTGCACTGATGCGATTGCATAGAAGGAACTGGGCAGGGGTGGTGAATGCCCTGTGCATTCGCACAATAGGCACCGCGATCGCGATGGGTTGGGCTCCTGACCCAGTGCGATCGCACACCCCATCCGCGTTGGCACAAGAGCCCAGCCTTGGGCCAGCCAAGCTATTCCTTACCCTGTGCATTCGCAGGTCTCTCTCCGCGTTCGCACAGAAGGCCCATGAGGGCCTGGTCACTTAAAGCTCTGCGATCGCACTGCCCAGGCGGCGATCGCATAGAGTAGACCACTGGGCAGTGTGTTTTTATAACGGTATTTAATTCATTTCCTCACCTTCTTCTTCTTCCTTGGGACGATTTTCAGCATTCAAAAGGGGCAAACGACCTAGTTATTGAAGGTAAGTAAATTCTACTCTAATATTAGCTTCATCCATGGATTACAAGCTAAATTAACTACCTAAATTAGTGAAAACTAAGGATTTGGGGTAATAACCTAGGGCTTTTGAAAATGTAGAAAATTACCCGTCAATTAGCTATGAAATCGGGTGAAAATCATGTATTAATGATCCTTAGGCTATGGGTGAGTGTTTCCTTCGAAAATTTTTGGAATCCGAGCATGTGGGCCCGGGATTGGATTTTAGGATTTCTTCAAGAATGATAAATCTGGCTAAGTAGTAGAAGAATTTCATGCTTTGAGTATAAATTGATATATTTGTATAATATTTGGCTAGTTTCGAGTTCGTGGGTGTGGAGTTTGGAGTTTCGGGCGTGCTCTTGACCCGGAAAGTAGGTTCAACACGAGGTGAGTCTCCTTTCTAAACTTGTAAGAGGGAACTGTCCCCCTAGGTGCTTTAAATGACTATGTGCTAATGTTGTGGGGGCTACGTACGCACAAAGTGATGAGAGTCCTTACGTAGAGACTATTATTATTATGTACGGGTAGTTAGGCCTACACCATGCCTTATGTTTTTCCTTAAAATGAACTATATGCGTAGTGAATTAATGTTACATGCGGCTTGTTTCCCTGAAATCATGGAATTTAAGTAATTTTAAGTAATTGTTCACGAAAAGTAGCTTATAAATAATAAATGTGTGGATGGTGTGTGCATGTGACCACTTCGCAATTTACATTCAGCGAGTGGAGTGTTGTTTCCCCCACTCTCATGGGAGCGGGCCGTACGCCATGGCGAGATTGAAAGATATATATTATGGTTCGGGCCGTTCGACCCTCGGCAGTGCACAAATATGATCATTATGATGGCTCAGGCCGGTTGTCCTTATCCTGTATGCGCATGCTAAATTGTTGATGGTTCCTTTTTATGGATCTTGAGTGGTCAGATATATTTTTAAAGGAAAGAAAAGAATAATGAAGTAGAAATTGTACGTTTACTTCCAGTATTTATTTGAATTACTGTCATTTTTAATATTTACTGCTTTTATCATCCTTGTATGTTTGTTACTGATATTATATCTTATTAATTATTCTGTTGGACCTTAGTGAGTGTCAAGTCGACCTCTCGTCACTACCTCTTTGAGGTTAGGCGGGATACTCACTGGGTACATATTTGTTTATGTACTCATGCTACGCTTCTGTACTTAATTGTACAGGTTCTGAGGCTGGTGCATCTGGTTATCAGACCGGAGCTCGATTCTGATCGTAGTTGGACCTGACTTCACGATGAGCTGCTTCTCCTGACGATCCTCGGCAGCACCATGGGGTTTTCTTTTGCTTATTTTCCCGTCTATTTCTTTCAGACAGTGGGACTGTATATTATATCTTTTATATATTCTGTTAGTATGCCCGTAGGACTTGTGACACTAGTTCCTGGCACACACGTGGTGGTTATTTTGGTTTGCGGATCTGTATATATATATATATATATATATATTGGCTCACTCCTCTTTACGATTGCTTTTTGGTTAAAAATGGCTTACTATCTTTTTCACTTAATGTTTTGAAATTTAAAACTTGGCACGTATTGGGATGTTTAATCAAGTATGGAAAAAATCCTTAGTAATTTAAGTGTGGGCTTGCCTAACCCCGGCGTTGGGCGCCATCACGACCTGAGTTAATATTTTGGATCGTGACAAATCATCTAATTATTAAAATAACATTTTAATCTAGTGTATATATATTGTCAATATTATAGTATCTTTAACTTATTATGATTTCATAAATTACTACATAAAAATTACATTATTAATTAAATATATACTCACAAGTTCAAACAACCACGTTCTGTTAGTTGGTAGTTCACTAACATTGTAATTAATACGCAATTTATACAGGTTTGTCATATATATCACTAAAAGTTAACCTATTTGTCATAAAAATACTTAACTCATAAATACTAATCAACATACCATACATACATAATCTATGATCTTAATTATCAATAAACATTTAGTAGTAAAAATACATATATTTTTTTTTTCAACTTCTAATTTTTCCAATCTCATATAAAGAGTATAAATTTTCGTACGTTTAATTCTTAAAATGGTAAAAAGATAACCTTCTTTTCTTGTGAGAAAATAAATTGTATCTTTACAATAAAGAAATTCTTTTTGTGCTATAAATTCTCAAAACGAAAAAATGATAACTTTTCTTATGATAAAATATTATCTACTCTTATAATAAATAAAACCTCATTTATAAACTCCTGTGTGTCGTTTATTTAGCTTAAAACTTATCAAAACCATACAAAATCGTATCTATCAAATTTTATCGAAAATGGTTTACTTCAAAGAAAATACATATCAAGCCAATATATGATAATTTCGAAATTCTTCAAACTTATAGGGTCTTACACCCATATCTTTATGTATAACCTTAATCCCTTCCAACTCATATGTTATTACTTTGACGATTCCTAACATTAAAATACGGGATGTAACAGGCGTGTCATGTGAGGTGTTCACGGATCATAAGAGCTTGCAATATTTGTTCAAGCAGAAGGAGCTAAATTGGAGGCATAGGAGATGGTTGGAGCTGTTGAAAGACTATGACATCACCATCTTATATCATCCGGGGAAGGCCAATGTGGTGGCCGATGCTTTGAGTAGGAAGTCAGCCAGTATGGGTAGCCTTGCTTATATTCCGATCGGGGAGAGACCACTTGCTTTGGATGTTCAGGCTTTAGCCAATCGGTTCATGAGAATGGATGTTTTTGAGCTCGGCCGTGTTCTAGCTTATACAGTTGCTCGCTCTTCATTATTTGATCGTATTCGAGATCGGCAGTATGATGATCCTCATTTGTGTGTCCTTAGGGACACAGTGCGGCACGGTGGTGCCAATCAGGTTACCATTGGTGATGATGGAGTTTTACGGATGTAGGGTCGTATTTGTGTGGCCAATGTGGATGGACTTCGTGAGTTGATATTAGAGGAGGCCCATACTTCCCGGTACTCCATTCATCCGGGCGCCACAAAGATGTATCAAGATTTGCGGCAGCATTGTTGGTGGAGAAGGATGAAGAAGGATATTGTGGCATATGTAGCTCAGTGCTTGAATTGTCAGCAGGTAAAGTACGAGCATCAGAGGCCTGGTGGATTGCTTCAGCAGATTGAGATTCCTGAGTGGAAGTTGGAGCGTATCACCATGGATTTCGTTGTTGGGCTCCCACGGACTCAGAGGAAGTTCGATGCAGTATGGGTTATTGTGGATAGGCTGACCAAATCAGCACATTCATTCCTGTAGCAGTTTCCTATTCTTCGGAGAGATTGACAGAGATCTACATTGGGGAGATTGTTCGTCTTCATGGCGTGCGCGTGTCTATTATTTCTGACCGAGGTACGCAGTTTACCTCACATTTCTGGAGGGCAGTTCAGCGTGAGTTGGGCATGAGAGTTAAGTTGAGCACATCGTATCATCCTCAGACGGACGGACAGTCTGAGCGTACTATTCATATTTTGGAGGATATGCTAAGAGCATGTGTCATTGACTTTGGAGGTTCTTGGGATCAGTTCTTGCCATTAGCTGAGTTTACCTACAACAACAGCTATCAGTCAAGCATTCATATGGCTCCCTATGAGGCATTATACGGTACGCGGTGTCGGTCGTCGGTTGGGTGGTTTGATCCGGCAGAGGCTCGGTTGTTGCGCACAGACTTAGTGCAGGATGCCTTGGATAAGGTTAAGATCATTCAGGATAGACTTCGTACAGCTCAGTCTAGGCAGAAGAGTTATGACGACCGCAGAGTTCTTGATGTGGCATTCATGGTCGGAGAGCGGGTGTTGCTTCGAGTGTCACCCATGAAGGGCGTGACGAGATTTGGGAAGAAGGGCAAGCTAAGGCCTAGGTACATCGGTCCTTTTGAGATCCTTGATAGAGTGGGAGAATTGGCTTACAGACTTACGTTGCCACCGAATTTATCAGTTGTGCATACGGTGTTTCATGTGTCTATGCTTCGTAAGTATCACGGCGATCCAACCCATGTTTTAAACTTCAGCAGTTTTCAGTTGGACAAGGATTTGACCTATGAGGAGGAGCCGGTAGCTATTCTAGACCGGCGGTGTCACGACCCGAAATCCAACCTTCAGGCCGTGATAGAGTCTAACGTTAAACCTGCTAGACAAGCCAACGTTCCGATTATTACATTTATTTCTTTATTAGAGACAATTGAAATAACAGTGGTAAACTAGAATATGTTATAATTAGAAATGCGGAAGATAAGAAATTCAACAACTTAAATAATAAATCTTACGAAATTTCCTTAAATACACCCCTAAAACTGGTATCACAATTTCACGGACAGTCTAAGATTTACTAAAAAACATGAGTCTGAAATAAACAAGTGTAGTTGTCTAGAAATACAAGATAATACAGGAGGAAGGAAATAGATGTTGACGTCAAGGCTTGCGGACGCCTGCAGGACTACCTCGGTGTCTCCGTGGACTGAAGAATACTCCCTCGCTCAATGTCCACTGGGTCCGGCTCAATAATCTGCACAACATAAAGAAGTACAGGTGTAGCATCAGTACAACCGACCCCATGTACTGAGTAAGTGCCGAGCCTAACCTCGGCGAAGTAGTGACGAGGCTAGGACACGACAAATAACGAATACATGTACAGTTCAATAAAGTAATAAAGAAGTAATGACAAGAAATAATAGATAAGCACAAAAATGGAGCTAACATGCTGGGGGAAAAGGGGCAACAATTCACTGAAATGATAGAATACGATAACAACTGAAATGTATAAATAACAATAGGAATTAACAACTCTAAACAAGTAAATAAACAGAAACGGCACGGCATGTCCCCTCGTTCTATAACCTCACCAAAAACACTCGGCATGGAATGTCCCCTCGTGCACAAATAAATAAATAAACACTCGGCGCGGAATGTCCCCTCGTGCATGACCTCACAATCACTCCGCACGGAATGTCCCCTCGTGAAATAAATAAGTAAACACTCGGAACGGAATATCCCCTCGTGCATAACCTCACAATCACTCGGCACGGAATGTCCCCTCGTGCAATAAATAAATAAACACTCGGTACGGAATGTCCCCTCGTGCATAACCTCACAATCACTCGGCACGAAATTTCCCCTCGTGCAATAAATAAATAAACACTCGACACGGAATGTCCCCTCATGCATAAATAATATAAAAACAACAATTGTCATGAAATCAACAATAAGAAACCTTAAATGCACGGAATAATCAAAAAGGTGCCCAACCAGGTGCGTTCGCACTGTGTATCTGTTACCCAGCCCCCAGCCCTCCTAATAGGCTCTCCGTTCGCAACCCCTATGGTGCGTTCACATAGAGCAAGAATCATGTGTTCCGCGTTCGCACCTCTTGTGGTTCGTTCACACAGAGCTAATTCTACCCCACCCCAGACTGTGTTATGCGATCGTGGCTATACCTATGCGATTGCATAGTGTTAAACACCAGACACCAGAAAAATCATTTTACACCAGATTTTTCCTAAGTATTTGCACTCCGACACCTGTCCGAAACTCACCCGAGCCCTCGGAGCTCAAAACCAAATATACACACATTCTCAAAAATATCCTACGGACTTATTCGAGTAATCAAAACACCGAAATAACATCACTAACATCAAATTAAACCTCAAATTCTATAAAAATTCTCAAAACTTCATAAAGTTCAAATTTTCCATTTTTGATATGAAACACGTCAAACCAAGTCCATTTCTTACCAAATTTCACAGATAACACATGATAACCATATTGAACCTGTTCCGGGCTTCGGAACCATAATGCAGGCCCGATAACATAGGTTTCAGATCATTTCATTTTCAAAAGCCTTTATATTTTTTAGAAAACAATTTTCTTTAAAAATTTATTTCTCGGACTTGGGACCTCGGAATTCGATTCCGGGTATACGCCCAAGTCCCATATTTTCCTACGGACCCTCCGGGACCATCAAATCCGGGATCTGGGTCCGTTTACCAAAAATATTGATCAAAACCAACTTTATTCAAATTTTAACACAAGAATATCATTTTTATCAGTTTTTCACATAACGGCTTCCCGGCTATACGCCCTGGATGTGCACGCAAATCGAGGTGAGATATAAGGAGGTTTTCACGGCCTTGAAACACAGATTTAGCTAACATTACACGGGATGACCCTTTTGGGTCATCACAATCTACACCTCTAAAACAACCGTTCGTCCTCGAACGGACATAGAATGGTACCTGAATCGGGGAAAAGATGTGGATATCGGCTCCGCATATCAGACACGGACTCCCAAGTAGCTTCCTCAACAGGCTGACCTCTCCACTGAACACGAAACCAAAGGATAACTCTTCGATCTCAACTGACGAACCTGCCAAGCTAATATGGCTACCGTCTCCTCCTCGTAAGTCAAATCCTTGTCCAAATGGACACCGCTGAAGTCAAGCACATGACAGGGATCGACAATACCTCCAACGCATAGATACATGAAACACAGGATGCAAGGCTGATAAACTAGGTGGCAAAGCAAGTCTGTAGGCCACCTCTTCTACCTTATCCAGAACCTCAAATGGAACTATGTACCTAGGTCTCAACTTGCCCTTCTTCCCGAACCTCATCACGCTCTTCATGGGCGACACCCGAAGAAATACCCGGTCTCCTATCATGAATGCCAAGTCACGAACTCTGCGATCCGCATAACTATTCTGCCTGAACTGAGCTGTACGAAGTCTATCCTGAATGATCTTCACCTTGTCCAAGGCATCCTGGACTAACTCTGAACCCAACAATCTAGCCTCTCCCGGCTCGAACCACCCAACTAGAGACCGACACCGCCTACCATACAACGCCTCATACAGAGCCATCTGAATGCTCGACTGATAGTTGTTGTTGTAGGCAAACTCAGCTAAAGGCAAGAACTGGTCCCATGAACCTCCAAAATCAATGACACATGCTCATAACATATCCTCCAAAATCTGAATAGTACGCTCGGACTGTCCGTCCGTCTGAGGATGAAATGTTGTGATAAAATCAACCCGTGTGCCCAAATCACACTAAAATACTCTCTAGAAATGGGAGGTAAACTGAGTACCTCGGTCAGAAATAATGGACACGGGCACACCATGCAATCGAACAATCTCTCTTATGTAGATCTTTGCCAATTTCTCCGCCGAATACGAAACTGATACAGGAATGAAGTGTGCTGACTTGGTCACCTATCCACAATAACCCACACTGCATCAAACATCCTCTGAGTCCGTGGGAGCCCAACTACGAAATCCATGGTGATACGCTCCTACTTCCACTCGGGAAGCTCAATCTGCTGCATCAAACCACCGGGTCTCTGGTGCTCGTACTTAACCTGCTGACAGTTCAAGCACCGAGCTACATATGCTACAATATCCTTCTTCATCCTCCGCCACCAATAATGCTGCCGCAAATCCTGGTACATCTTTGCGGCGCCCGGATGAATGAAATACCGGGAACTATTGGCCTCCTGCAATATCAACTCCCGAATGCCATCAACATCAGGTACACAAATACGACCCTGCATCCTCAAAGCTCCCTTATCATCAACTGTGACCTGCTTGGCACCTCCGTGCCGGACCGTATCTCTAAGAACACATAAATGACAGTCATCATACTGCCTGGCCGAGATACGATCATACAATGACGAACGAGCCACAGTATGGGCCAAAACACTTCTAGTCTCAGAAACCTCCAATATCATGAACTGGTTGGCCAAAGCCTGAACATCCAAAGCAAGTGGTCGCTCTCCGACTGGTATATAAGCAAGACTACCCATGCTGGTTGTCTTCGGCTCAAAGCATCGGCCACCACATTGGCCTTCCCCGGATGATATAAGATGGTAATTTCATAGTCCTTCAACAGATCTAACCATCTCCTGTACCTCATATTCAACTCCTTCTTCTTGAACAAATACTGCAAACTCTTATGATCCGTGAACACCTCACATAGCACCCCATACAGATAATGCCTCCAAATCTTCAACGCATGAACAATAGCTGCTAACTCTAAATCATGAACTGGATAGTTCTTCTCATGAACCTTCAACTGACGAGAAGCATAGGCTATAACCTTGCCATCCTGCATCAACACTGCACCAAGTCCCACCTGTGAAGCATCACAATACACGGTGTAAGGCCTTGAACCCGTGGGCAAAGCTAGCACCGGTGCCGTGGTCAAGGCTGTCTTGAGCTTCTGAAAGCTCGCCTCACACACATATGACCACCTGAACTGGGCACCCTTTTGGTTCAACCTGGTCATCGGGGCTGCTATAAACGAAAAGCCCTCCACAAAGCGGCGATAATAGCCTGCTAAGCCCAAGAAGCTCTGGATATCTGTAGCTAAGGTGGGTCTAGGACAATCTCTGACTGCTAAAATCTTCTTGGGATCTACCTGAATACCCTCTGATGATACCACATGGCCTAGAAATGCAACCGAACTCAACTAGAACTCACACTTGGAAAAGTTGGCATACAATTGACTGTCCTTCAGAGTTTGGAGGATGACTCGAAGGTGCTGCTCATGCTCCTCTCGGCTACGGGAGTAAATCAAAATATCATCAATGAAGACTATAAAAAACAAATCCAAATAGGGCCTGAACACTCGATTTATCAACTCCATAAAAGCAGCGAGGCCATTTGTCAACCCAAAAGACATCACCAAGAACTCATAATGCCCATACCGAGTGCGAAAGTCTATCTTAGGGACATCAGATGCCCTAATCCTCAGCTGATGGTAACCAGATCTCAAGTCATTCTTAGAAAACACTGTAGCACCCTGAAGCTGGTCAAATAAATCATCAATCCTTGGCAAAGGATACTTATTCCTGATAGTAACCTTGTTCAATTACCGGTAGTCAATACACATCCTCATCGAGCCATCTTTCTTATTGACAAACAACACTGGGGATCCCCAAGGAGAAACACTAGGCCTGATAAAGCCTTTATCCAACAAATTCTGCAACTGACCCTTCAATTCCTTCAGCTCTGGCGGGGCCATACAATATGGCGGAGTAGAAATGGGCTGAGTGCCCAGAGCCAACTCAATACAAAAGTCAATATCTCTGTCGGGTGGCATGCCCGACAGGTCAACATGGAATACCTCTGGGAACTCACTAACCACGGGCACAGACTCCATAGAAGGAACCTCAGCACTAGAATCACGAACATAGGCCAAATATGCCAAACAACACTTCCCGACCATGCGTCGAGCCTTCATATATGAAATAACTCTACCGGAAGAATGACTAGGAGTCCCTCTCCACTCCAAACAAGGTACTCCTGGCAAGGCCAAGTTCACTGTCTTGGCATGACAGTCAAGAATAGCATGGTAGAGAGATAACCAATCCATCCCCAAAATAACATCAAAGTCAACCATATCAAGAATCAAAAGATCTACATGAGTCTCCAGACCACCAATAACCACTAAGCATGAACGGTAGACTCGATCTACCATAATAGAATCACTCACCGGGGTAGACACATATACAGAAGTACTCAGGGAATCATGGGGCATGCTCAGATAAGGGGCAAAATATGAAGACACATAGGAGAATGTAGAACCCGGATCAAATAAAACCGAAACATCTCTGCTGCAAACTGAAACCATACCTGTAATAACTGCATCAGAGGGCTCAGCCTCAGGCCTGGCAGGAATAACATAGCATCGAGGCAGAGCCCCTCCAACCTGAACATCTCTGGGTCGACCTACTGCGGCCTGACCTCTACCTCTCGTGGCCTGTCCTCCACCTCTAACTGTCTGGCCTCCACCTCTAGCACCTCGAACTCCACCCTTAGTTGGCTGAGGGGGTGGGGTTGCACCTGGTACGGGAATCATAGCATGAGAACCATGATACTGAGAACCACTAGAAGCTCGGGGGCAGATTCTGGAAATGTGCCCCCACACCACCACAAGTGAAGCAAGACCTCGGCTGCTGCGAATGCTCTCCCTGAAACTGTCCCTGACGACCAGAATAACCACTCTGGAAGCTCTGAAGCAGCGGTGCACTGCGCGATATCTGGAGTGCTGACTGGAATGGTCTAGTAGGATGACTTCTGCCAAAAGAATCTCTGCCTCCAGATGAGGCACCATTGAATCGTCCAGAATGACGAGGCCTCTTGTCAGACCCCTGACCGCTACCCTATGATAAGACCATCTCAATACATCTGGCCACATTGGCCGCCTCCTGAAATGAAATATTGGTACATGTCTCTCTGGCCATCTGGAGTCTAATAGGCTGAGCTAGACCCTCAATAAACCTCCTCACCCTCTCGCAATCAGTGGGGAGTATCATGATAGAATCTTGGTCCAGAGTAATGAACCGGGCCTCATCCTCGGCCCCTCGTAGGAGATGCAACAGGAGGATCGGGTTGTTGATCGGTAGATGAGGAAGCACGCGTTCTCGTCATCTGTGAGAGAATAGAATAGAAAATCAGTTAGCATTTAGAATTCAAACCGCACAACAGAGAAGAAGAAATGTGAAGTTATTCCTAACTTTGTAGCCTCTGGGGGATAAGTACAGACGTCTCCATACCGATCCCTCAGACTCTACCAAGTTTGTCCGTGAATTATGAGAACTAAGCAACCTAGAGCTCCGATACCAACTTATCACGACCTGAAATTCCACCTTCAGGCCGTGATGGCGTCTAACGTTGAACCCGTTAGACAAGCCAACGTTCCGATTATTACATTTATTTCTTTATTAGAGACAATTGAAATAACAGTGGTAAACTAGAACTATTATAATTAGAAATGCGGAAGATAAGAAATTCAAAAAATTAAATAATAAATCTTACAAAATTTCCTTAAATACACCCCCATGTATCATAATTTCACGGACAGTCTAAGATTTACTAAAAAACATGAGTCTGAAATAAACAAGTGTAGTTGTCAGGAAATACAAGATAAGATAGGAGGAAAGAAATAGATGGTGACGCCAAGGCCTGCGGACGCCTGCAGGACTACCTCGGTGTCGTCGTGGACTGAAGGATACTCCCTCGCTCAATGTCCACTGGGTCCGGATCCGTAATCTACACAACATAAAGAAGTGCAGGTGTAGCATCAGTACAACCGATACCCCATGTACTGAGTAAGTGCCGAGCCTAACCTCGGCGAAGTAGTGACGAGGCTAGGACACGACAAATAACGAATACCTGTACAGTTCAATAATGTAATAAAGAAGTAATGACAAGAAATAATAGATAAGCACAAAAATGGAGCTAACATGCTGGGGAAAAAGGGGCAACAATTCACTGAAATGACAGAATACGATAACAACTGAAATGTATAAATAACAGCAGGAATTAACAACTCTGAACAAGTAAATAAATGAAAATGGCACGGCATGCCCCCTCGTTCTATAACCTCACCAAAAACACTCGGCACGGAATGTCCCCTCGTGCATAAATAAATAAATAAACACTCGGCACGGAATATCCTCTCGTGCATGACCTCACAATCACTCGGCACAGAATGTCCCCTCGTGCAATAAATAAGTAAACACTCGGCATGGAATGTCCCCTCGTGCATAACCTCACAATAACTCGGCACAGAATGTCCCCTCGTGCAATAAATAAATAAACACTCGGCACAGAATGTCCCTTCGTGCAATAAATAAATAAACACTCGAAACAGAATGTCCCCTCGTGCATAAACAATATAAGAACAACAGTTGTCATGAAATCAACAATAAGAAACCTTAAATGCACGGAATAATCAACAAGAATAATACCGTCCCGACAAGGGACACAACTATACCAATCCTACACAAGTATATAATCCAATATAAAGTTCCCTAACCGATCAACTACTCAATAATACTCATAACCAAGAATTTCCACCAAATATAGCCATCAAATTGATATTAAACCCATAAACATAGTAAAAGCCAATAAATATCATACAATTGCAAATTTTCAACTCACGATCATGCTTGACAACAACATATAGGTACTCGTCACCTCACCTATACATTGAACATGAAATAAACACGTAGCAATTAGGACTTAACACCTATTCCCTCAAGCTAAGGTTAGGCCAAACACGTACCTCGACTCCAAGAATCTAAATCAAGCATATAGCACTGCTTTTCCTTTCAAACCCGACTCCGAAACAATCGTATCTATGCATAATCGACTCAATAATATCAATAAATGCTAAACAATTCAATTCCCAAGCTTAATTATAGAATTCCCAACATTCTTCCCAAAAATCCAAAAATCGACCCCGGGCCCGCTTGGTCGAAACACGAGGTTCGAACCAAAACCCGATCACCCATTCCCCCACGAGCCCGAATATATAATTTTCTTTGAAATCCGACCCCAAAACGAGGTCAAATTCCCAAATAATCAAAAAGCCCTAACTCTACCCAAAATCCCAATTTCTATCCTTTAATTCCATGATTTTAGGCCTAAAATCTAGTAAATATTGATGAAAATGGAAGAAAACAAAGTTGGGATTACTTACCTATGAATCTATGGTGGAAGATCTCTTCAAAAATCGCCTATGGGGTGTGGCGAAGAAGGAGTTTGTGAAAAATGGCCAATTTCCCGATGGGTTCTGTTTTTGGTTTTTAAAAATAGCTGGGCAAATTAAAGCAGTGCATTCACAGCAGGAGGCCTGTGTTCGCACAGGTTAACCTAGTCTACCCTCCGCGATCGCACCCAACCAGGTGCGTTCGCACTGTGTATTTGTTACCCAACTCCCCAACCCTCCTAATAGGCTCTGCGTTCGCAACCCCTATTGTGCGTTCGCATAGAGCAGGAATACTGTGCTCCGCATTCGCACCTCTTGTGGTTCATTCGCACAGAGCCAATTCTACCCCACCCCAGACTGTGCTATGCGATCGTGGCTATACTTATGCGATCACATAGTGTTAAACACCAGACACCACAAAAATCATTTTACACCAGATTTTTCCTAAGTGTTTGCACTCTGACACCTACCCGAAACTCACCTGAGCCCTCGGGGCTCAAAACCTAATACACACACATCCTCAAAAACATCCTACGGACTTATTCGAGTAATTAAAACACCTATATAAGATCATAAAGATCGAATTAAACCTCAAATTCTATAAAAAATTCTCAAAACTTCATAAGCTTCAAATTTTCCATTTTTGATCTGAAACACGTCAAACCAAGTTCGTTTCTTACCAAATTTCACAGATAACACAAGATAACCATATTGAACCTGTTCCGAGCTCCGGAACCATAATATGGGTCCGATAACACAGGTTTCACCTTAAATTTCATTTTCAAAAGCCTTTATATTTTTCAGAAAATAATTTTCTTTAAAAATTCATTTCTCGGACTTGGGACCTCGGAATTCGATTTCGGGCATATGCCCAAGTCCCATATTTTCCTACGAACCCGGGCTGCACACGCAAAATGAGGTGAGATATAAGGAGGTTTTCATGGCCTTAGAACACAGATTTAGCTAAAATTACACGGGATGACCCTTTTGGGTCATCACAGGCAGGTTTGTCAGTTGAGATCGAAGAGTTATCCTTTGGTTCGTGTTCAGTGGAGAGGTCAGCTTGCCGCGGCAGCTACCTGGGATTCCGAGTCCGATATGCGGAGCCGGTATCCCTACCTTTTCCCGATTCAGGTACTTTTCTATGTCCGTTCGAGGACGAACATTTGTTTTAGAGGTGGAGAATGTGATGACCCAACAAGTCATCTCTCATTTTATAAGTCAAAACTGTGTTTCGAGGCCTTGGAAACCTCCTTTTATCTCACCTCATTTTGCGTGCACAGTCCGGGAGTATATCCGGAAAGCTTTTATATGAAAAACAGAGGAAAATGCTAATTTTTCCTTTAAAATTGAATTTAAGTTGACTTCGGTCAAAATTCTGGGTAAACAGACCCCGACCTGTGATTCGACGGTTCCGAAGGGTCTGTAGGAAAATATGGGACTTGGGCATATGCCCGGAATTGAATTTTGAGGTCCCAAGCCCGAGAAATAAATTTTGAAAGCAATTATTTTACTGAAATTATAAGAGTCTTTGAAAATTTGATTATATTTGAAATTGATGGTATCTTACCCGTATTTTGGTTCCGGAGCCCGGTACAGGTTTAATATAGTATTTGAGTGATGCCTGTAAAATTTGGTTAGAAACGGAGGTCATTTGACGTGATTCGGACCCGTAGTTGTGAAATTTGAAATTTTGGAAGTTCTTGAGATTTTCCTTTGATTTTTATGCTAAATTCGTTGTTTAAGATGTTATTTTGGCGATTTGATCGCACGAGTAAGTCCGTAGGATATTTTTAAGGTTGTGCGCATGATTGATTTGGAGCCCCGAGGGATCGGATTGGTTTCGGGGTGTTTAGACTTAAGAAATCACTGGTGGTGCACCAGTTCTGGTCTGCCCGCACCTCCGAGTCTAGGGCCGCAAGTGTGAGCTCGCAGGTGCGGACCTTCAACCGCAGGTGCGGTCCAGCTCATCCTGCCCTCTTTCCGCAGGTGCAACAAGTTTCCGCATAAGCGGATAAATCTCCGCAGGTGCGGCCCTCAGTGGCCTTGCCCGTTTCCGCAGGTGCGAGGGTCGAGCAGTGTGTTTTAAGTTAGAGCTTCAGCCGTTTTCATTTTAAAATCTTCACAAAAATAGAAGACTTAGGGCGATTTTTCTCAAGAGATTTTCTTCCGACTAACTAATTTCTTTCAACTTTCTAATGTTTTTCATCAACTTTCATCAAATATTTTAGGGTTTTAATGGTAGAAAATTGGGTGTTTGGGTAGAGCTAGGGCTTTTTTGTATAATTGGAATTTAGACCTCGTTTTGGGGTCGGCTTTCGAAACTAATTACATATCCGGGCTCGTGGGCGAAGGGTGATCGGGTTTTGGTCCGAACCTCGTGTTTTGACCAAGCGGGCCCGCGATCGATTTTTGACGTTTTGGGAAGAATGATAGAAAACTCATAATTAAGCATTGGGGTTGAATTATTTAGCACTTATTGATATTATTAAGCTAATTATGTTTAGATACAATTGAATCGGAGGCGAATTCTAAAAGGAAAACGGTAATTGAGGCTTGAGTTTGGTCGTGGAATTCGAGGTATGTGTTTGGCTTAACCTTGGCTTGAGGGAATAGGTATGATGTGTTATTTGCTACGTGTTAGAGTAATGTGCAACATATAGGTGTGGTGACGAGTATCTATACGTTGGAGTCAAGCATGCCCGTGAGTCGAATATTGCGATTTATGTGATTTTTCATCAAACAGTACTTGAATTTTATAATTATCCATGTTAGAGGTTTTACTGGTCAACAAATCCAGACTAATGTGCTTCATTCTTTGGCTCTAAACCTTAGTAGTCTTTGATTCTACTGAACTTAAGGCGTGTAACGGAAACACCACTACATTGCATTAGTTGATCAGTTACTTTACAACTGCAGAGCATATTTTATATTTTTTGCTTGGTTGTCTATTATTATGAATTAACAGTCCTAAATGCAAGCAAGCTCAATTATTTTGTCGGTCCTGAGCTGAAATTAGTTCATGTTTTCCTCAACTGAAGCTCTTGGTTCTATTGCATCCAGTAACCATCTTGAAGAAATCAATATTTTTCGAATGATTGGTTTGATATGGTGGAGCATGTATCCAATTACAATAACAAGACACTAAAGTGAGCATGGATCTTTCATTTAAAGCATTTTTCTAGTACTCTATCAATTGTTCTTCGTGGTGTTGTAATTTCTCACATTGTTTTTTGTAATATTGTGAACACCCAATTTTTGACCCGCATGAAAATTACTTCTAAAAATAATCCAAAAGTAATTTTTATGAATTTTAGGATTTTTTCTTTATTTAGTTGCATTTAATGCATGTTTAATATTTTAAAATTATAGAAAAATCATAAAAAAAATTATCACATTTTTCATTGCATGTCATTTTAGGCTTAATTTGAATTTTAGAATTAATTACTCTTAATTGATAGATTACTATATAAAAATCACAAAAAATATTCATTAGCATTAATCAATTAGTTAATTACTTAGTTAAAGTGTTAATTAGTCTTTCTGCAAAATAAATTCAATTAGTAGTAGGGTGGCCGTTTTTGAAAGAACAATTTGGCCTTTATTTCAAATTGACCCAATTTTAGGGCTCAAAATCCCATGCCCAAACAAATCCCCCTCTTTAAAAACCTCATTTCCCTAAAATTAGACCTAGACCTAATTTTGGAAAAGACCCCCTCCCCAAAAATCGGATATAAGGCCAAAAGAAAATACCCGTCGTTCCGGCCCCTCCAAGCCTGTCTTCTTCTTCATCGCCGACCGCCCCACCTCTTGAACAAAAAAAAAGCAGTCGCTGCACTTCCCTGTTCACTCATCTTCCTCACACCTTAGCTCTCATAAACACCACCAAAAAGCTAAGCAAAATCCAACAAAAAGGAGAAACTAAACCAGCTCAAAAACTTGTCCAAAGAAGTTCCAAATTCTGCTTTAAAACGGCTCTGAAAATCAGCTCCAAAACAGCCATGAAACCCTCTTGACCAACCTCCATTAACAGCCACTTCTTCTTCTTCCTGGATAAACACAACGCACAGCAGCAACAGCCCAACCTAACACCCTCTAAAACTCGCCGGAAACACCATAGCCGCCGGACGTCCCTGTTTTCACGCCAAGACAGCAACCAACTCTGTAAAAAAAATTGGGTCGAACCATACCTTTGTGCACCATTAAAACCCGCCCCAGAACCTCTCGCACAAACAAACTCAGAGGTTTTTCGAAACAGTAAGCTTTTTTTGTCGAGGTTGTCGTCGAGAAGATCTTGTTCGAGGTTGTCGTTCGAGCTTGGATCCCTGTTCATGTTCGTTTGGAGTTACTGAAATTGAAGAGAAATCTACTCGAGGTCTATCTCTCTGTTTTACTGTATTGGCTTAAGTTCATGATTACAGTAACTTTGTGAATTTATTTTGCTAAGTTTTTTTGCTCGAATGTTGATTTAATGCCTGAATCTCATTTTCTATAGATTTTGTTTGTTTGAAAGCTGCTTGTAATTTGCATTTTGTTTAATATTAAGCTTGAGGAAATTACTTGTGCGACCTTAATGTGAATTACTTATGTTAGATTCAAATATTCGTAATTGAACTTGTCTTATATAGTGTTTAAGCTATATTTTATGTTTGACTGAATTGAAATTCAAGAACTGCAAATTAGACCACAGAAAGAGGAAAACTGAAAAATTCACGAGTATTAGATCGATTACAAAGACTTGCAATGGTAATATGGACTAGAAATATTAATAATTCGGGACATTGTGTTTATTGTTTGATGTGAAAATAAGGCTAATTTTCAGAAAGAGTTGCATTTAGAATGAGTACTAGTAATTTTACTAGTAATAACCCTTCAGTATATGGTAATTTCAATAATAGTTACACCTCATACATAGACATTAATAAGCTATCTCAACATAGAGCAATTGACTCAAAATCTCTTTCTTTCCTTCACGGGTCCCTTTGGAATCTTGTTAAGAACTTTGGTATCAAATTTCTTGTACAATTTTTTTTTTCATATAAATAACTTGGACATTCGTATAGTGCTTTTAGGTGCACTTTTAGTTTATCATCGTGATTATGGGTACGGCTCACGTGGCATAGTCATGATACGTAATCTCCATTCGGATGAGCATTTCATGTGACCGACCATAAGTTCGAAGATTAAAATAAACATGTCACGAATCGTGGGTGCATTTAATGTGACACGGTTCGCAACATGTACCGTAACGACAAGTTTACGACATCGTGACTTGTTTCAAAATAATTTCATAAATACCAAAAAGGATTTATAACCCGTAAAGCTAAAATACCTCTTTTCCAAAACTTAGAGAATAATTGAGCATTACCTCAAATGGACATTTTTAACCATCATGACCATAGTCATGACTACATAACCTACACTCGAGTGTGGCAACTCATGCCCCCGACTTTAACTCCAAACAATAAAATCACATGTTGTAATCACGGGTGCATTTCATGTGGCGCAATTACGATGTGTCCAAAAATAACAAGTGCATGTCATCATGACTTATTTTTCAAGATAAATCCATAAATATTGAAAGCGGCTTAAAATTAAAAAGAATAAAATGCACAATAGGTTTAAAACATATAATAAATCAGACAATTAAGCCAATTATTAATAGTTAAGTGACCGTGCTAGAACCACGAAATTCGGGAGTGCCTAACACCTTCTCCCGGGTTAACAGAATTCCTTACTCGAATTTCTGGTTAGCAGAGATTTTTAAAACAGAGTCAAAAATTTCCTCGGTTTGGGATTTCGATAAATAAATGGTGTCCCGGAACATCGTCAAAAATTTGGGTGGCGACTCTGAAAACTAAAATAAATTCCAAATTCGAATAATGTCACTTTAATTGGAAAAACTCTCTTATTACCCTCACAAGGGTAAAAAAGGAGGTGTGACACCTCTGGCGACTCCACTGAGGATCAAACTCTGAATCTCTAGTTCAGGGTTAAGAATTCGAGCTTAGAATAGTTGTTATGTTTGGCTTTCATGATTATCTTATTTTTACGTGTTTGAGCCTAATTTGCTATATATTATTTTTTTTACCGCTTTGATATTATTTGGACTGTATATAAACTATTACGAAACCCCCTTCTCTTCGAGTCTTCTAAATCATCTGGGAAGTGTGCACTTCGTGTGACTTCTTTTCTGTTAGAGTCATATCCAAATTTTAGAACGAGGTTCGGACAAATTGCAAAGCCGGTGAATCTTCTGTATTCCCGTACGCTCCCCCCCCCTCCCGGCTCGAGCTGTCCGCTCGGGTAAGCCAGGTCTAGAACAATAAACCCCAGGATTTAAACTTAGAATAACATAGCCTCGTGTCGGATCCCTAGTAGGAACGTTTGTTTGCATCATGTGCATTTGACTTTGGGGACTCAACACAGGGGTTGGGTCCGTCTAAGACAGGTGTACCCAAAAAGACCATCCTGATGCATCTTACGGGCTACTTGCGTATCTGTTTATTTTGGCTTACATGTTGACTGGCTTCTAGAATGGGAAAGAAAAAAAAAAAAAAAAAAGAGAAAAATCAAGAGTGAGAGGTAGGTATTTGAAAAATGTTGAAACTCTCCCGGAAAAAAAAAGAAAGAAAATAAGTGAATTTTTTCAAAAGTAATGTTTTCCCGGTTCCGTCAATACTGGCAGAACTACGCGGGTCTGATTCTCACCGGATGTGAGATACGTAGGCAAACCTCATCGG